>CAODLS010220974.1:0-10501 GCA_948243855.1 Flueggea neowawraea | reverse complement strand
TGGTTGTACCAACTTTTCAAAGAATTTTATAAATCAAACGACCTTAAAGTGAATCTACTATTTCTCATGATCTTTCTTCGTGATCATGGTTTAATATTAGATATACCAATGTCAAAACGTTTTTATTTACTAGAATCTCCAAGTATCTTTCCAAGATACTTAGGGAATCATGTTTCTATGAAATTCTAGTATGGACCAATACCTTTAACTAATATTGGTGATAAGAAACATAACTCTTATGAAGTAAGCGAACATTTATCACTTATGCACACTTATTTTATTCTCTTTACAACCTCTACAATCTCAAAATACTCGTTTTGGGAGTCGTGCAAATTCTCTCTTAATTCGCACTATGTTCTATGCAATGTGGTTTTACCTCATTCGTTTATTTGTAATAAATTACAAATAAAACGGGTATATACGCACTCATATATTCCCCAAATAATTGAAATCTCATTTCAATTATCTAAATGAGAACCATATTTGCATGTTTTTAAAATTAATTATTTTAAAAATTAATTTCTAAAATAATTCTTGGTAGAAAACACATTTTTCATAATTTTTACACCACCTTTAATATCCAAAAAAATTGGAAAAAATAGTTTTGAAACTAAAAAAATTGTGAAAATATGTCAAAAAATCCAGAATAAAAATCTGGAGGTCAGGACATGTGTCACGCTCAGACACGCGCCACATGTTCATCCCACGCGCCATCACGAGCCAAGCGTGCAAGACACTCTCGACTCCAGAATGTCGTCGCGTGGAGATACGTGTCATTCTGACACATGTCACAATTTCAATGGTCCATAATATGATGACGTGGATGCCACGTGTCACAGTGACGTGGATGACAAATGGTGATAATGACACGTGGCAGATTCTTATTAGTCCATGTGGTGTGTCTATCTAGAATTTCTTTCGAAAGCTTATGCCACGTGTCGACCTCTGATTAGGCCACGTGTTGCATATGACACGTGTCAGGCGATGATTGGTTGCCGACAATTGGTTCACATGGTCCGCATGTGACACGTGGCGATTGATGAGTGGTCCACATCACGGTCAACTTTGACAGAGTTATTGCTCTACCAAGTGTCGCGTTCTTAGTGAGCCGTGTGGAAAAATCACAACTCGCCATGTCGTCATTCTTATCAGATGAAAAATCCATCTGTAAACTTCTCACTCAATATTTTCGATCGGGTTTTCGTCGATTTGACGACCTTCTCAATAGAATTTCGCAATGAAACTTGGGCAACTAATGTTTTTGAGGTCGCTGATCTCAAATCTTTTATCAGAATTTTGAAAATCCAACTTTCAGTTTTTGGCTCTGGACGGACTCGAACCAAAAATGTCATTCGGAACAAAAAGTCGAATACAATAAATTCACGGTAGATATTACAGACAGAAACCAACAAGAATTTTGAATCATAATCCAAAATTCATTCTCTGCTCTGATACTACTGAAGGAATCTAGCTACCGGTTTAACAAATAAACAGTATATAATAGTATGTTCGAGTTACCTACCTCGATTCTTGTGGAAGCTCGACCGAGCCAACAAGGAAAGACATGAAGGTCAGGATTGGGACTATGTTGATCTCGCGAGCAAACCACGGTCGGATTGTCGATGGGAGTACTCGTCTGTTTCGCAGCCTAGATGTCACTTCGGATCGGGATCGACAAACAATGAATGATGGATGAAGGAGATAGAGAAAGAAAGATGGAGGGAAGGATGAGGGAGGGGAGAAACGTTTTCTCCCTCCTTCCTTTTTTTTTCTTCTTCTTTCTTTTCTTTTTCCTCTCATCTTCTTTTTTTTTTCTCACTCATATTTATAAGCCCCTAAATGGGCTTGAGCCCAATAGGCTTAGCACATGGGTCTTATGGGCCATCTCAATTGGTCTCGGTCCACGGTCTTGATTCACACCTTGAACACCGAGTTCGATCCACCCATTATAGGCGGACCGCTTTTTCCAACAATACACGTACAGGAGCAATGTTACTTTTCGTTTTATAGTTATGGAGTTTTGACAGTCGTTCCCATATATGTAAATAGTTCTCCATTCATTTCACTTCGTAGCTTTCACGTAAAGACTCTTTCTTTGAGTAACACTAAGATTGATGGAAGGGGATGTGGGTGTGAGATCCTAGATGGGACCACCGCATTTTACATGTATATATAGTTTGTGTTTATACTTCAGAAAGAACGTCTAACTCTAGCTCAGTAGTTTGTGCTCTTGATCACCTTGGAAATGCATCCGTCGTTAAGGATCCGTTTGGATATCTCTTTTTCCAAACGTGTATAACAATTGGATTTATTTTAACTTTTTACCTTGGCTAATATTCAACTTCGACTCAAGACTATTTTATTATCATTATATCAAATTTATCAGGGCTGATTCTGTCATTAATTAGATAGAACAGAGTGGTTCAGGACACCCAAATTAAAGGGGTCCAATTATTAAGATGATAATCTATATGAAACAATTTAAAGAATGTGGAGACAACCAAAAAGAAAAAGAAAAGAAGTTAGAAATAACAAAACTATATTTATGAAATAGACATAAACAATATTAGACTTGAATTAAGCTTTGCATTGTTCAACTTTAACCGTAATAACATAATACATGGAACACTAAAAAACAGTTGTTTCAATTTTCTCATATATGATTACACTATTATTTTGTAATGATATGTTCAATACACTATGGTATATATCCTTACATAGCATATCTAGCATAGATCTGGTAAGGACAAAGTTGTAATATTAAAGAAACCTCAGTGGCAATTCAGTGCCAAAGTTTTTATATATAGACCAAGTGGCACGCACCCTTTACTCACTCCTCTTCCAATTTGATATTGCAAATCTCAAACGCCTTCCAATTTCTATAATCAACCATGGCTATGGCTTTCAAGATGGTATGTCACATTTTTTCTTTCAGTTCTCAATTACCATTTATTGTTGATAGAATAATATGATTAATGATGTTATAATTATGATTAATTATTGTAGGCTACAACTGGTATATGGGTGACTGATGAATGCAAGAGTTCATTCATGGAGATGAAATGGAAAAAAGTGCATCGGTACATAGTGTTCAAGATCGATGAGAAATCAAAGTTGGTCACCGTCGATAAGGTCGGCGGCCCCGGTGAAGGTTACGATGAACTTGCGGCATCGTTGCCGGACGACGATTGCAGATATGCGGTGTTCGATTTTGATTTTGTCACGGTTGACAATTGCAGGAAGAGCAAGATCTTCTTCATTGCTTGGTCCGTCTATTAATTTAATTTGCGTTGCTCTCTTTTCGTTATTATAATACCATATGGCACTATGGTAGCTTAAGATCACAGCACACATCTAGATTAATTCGCAATAAGTAATTGACCATTTTGACCCTTTGTTAATAAAATAGAATGTCAATTTGTGGGTAGTCCTCAATTTTCTTGCCCCCATTGTTAAAACTATGGATGGTTGCTTGCCATCCCAATTCCCATGGACTGAAAAGAGAGATATGTGTTCAACATCACTATATGCCTATCATTTGCACATTAGTTTTTATTCCAAGTTGATTTTAGAGCAATACGGTTCTCTTCTTTCCTAATTCTGTCTTTTATTTGAGATTTTATCTCTATTTTTTCATAAGTAAAGCCTGTTCAGAATTAATATATTTATTGTCGAATCAACAATTTGTTAATATAGATATCTGAACGTTAGGTGCAGTGTCATAAAATGAAGCTTGCGTTTCACATCTACACAGAAAGGGTTGGTCACTGAGGAAGCAATAATTGTCACTATGTATGCTATATAGTATATACTATAAGTAGTATCCAACTAACATCTGCCAATTATTTGATACATGTATCTAATAGCAATAACATAATGATATATGTCATTGATTAATTAGTTAATCACATGCTAATTTGTACTAATTATCAATCAATGCAGGTCTCCAACAGCGTCAAGAATTAGAGAAAAAATTTTGTATGCAACCTCCAAAGATGGACTGAGAAGAGTATTAGATGGCATCCACTATGAACTCCAAGCAACTGATCCAACTGAGATGGGGTTTGATGTGATTAGAGACAGAGCTAAATAAACTAATTAGTGTGATTAGACTCACTTAATTAAATTATGGCATGTAATGGGATCTTTACTCTTTTTCGTTTGCCTCTCTCTTAATAACTCCAACAAGATATATGTGCTTTCTTTGTTGTTACCTTTCTCCACCTTATGATCTTTAATTAGTTTTTTGGCACTAATGTAAGTTGAGATCTTCTAATTTGTAATAATAACCCTTTTTTATTATGTTTGCTAATATTTGGACAAACAACCTCTTCATTCACTTGCTTTTAACGTTGAAAGTGAAAAAAAAAATAGAGACGTTGATGTGCAATTATCATTTTATAAAATGGCAAACCAACTTTCTGCTTTTGATACCACTAAAACAAGCTTTCCTTGGCGTAATCTGAAAAGATGAGGCGATGAAAGATTCGAACGTTCTAATGAGATTAATAATTTATTTGCACGTAGCAATTCGACATAGTTCCTAACCACAACAACGTTAATTGATGTAAAATTTTGACGATGCTTGTTTTTAAAAAACCGTATAGAACATAGCAAAGATGTATCCCAAAATATAAGATTGAAAACAATATATTATAAAAAATAAAGAATGATACTTGTTTTTTGAATTAAGAGTTATTATATTAGTTAATTAATGTACAAAAAAAAATAATTAATATACAAAAACAAAAATGTTAAATATAAATTAATCTATAAAAAAATAATTAAGTGGACAAAATGATCAAACACCAAAATTTAATGGTTAATTATTTTTATGTTTTGAGTGGCTAAGCAACAATTAATATTTGAGTACTTTGCTTAGTTATAAGTCACCGTTACTCAACTTAACTAATTAGATCATTTGTGATTTCCTTCTTTAAACTAATCTAAATCAAGAACCCTAACTAATTATGCCCCAACAAGTGAGTTTGCAGCATTAGTTTTTAAGTTTGTAAATGATGCTGGCATAAATTAAACAATGTATAACTTTTCATTCATAAAATAAGCATATAATTTATTCATGGCACCTAATAAAAATTCTAATTATTGGCTTCTGGCTATTTTATGCACAATGTTACATTGACAATTTGACACGTTCCAATGATTTTAGGAACTATATATTTTGATACCTTATAATTGCAAATCCACCGCATGATGAATCCATATGAATCATTATTATGCATTTTTGTCCCAAAACAATTATAATTAATTATCACATATAGAATTAACATGGAACAATAATGACATAAAGTGTTGGATCATGGGTGATCAACAATAAGTTCCTTATATGTTTTGATGATGTACAAATGGTTTTGATGATGAGCAAAACGTTTGACTTGAAGTGGAACACGTTGGAAAGTGTTGAACTGCAAAACAAGCCACTGCATGTTGAACAACGTACGCAGTACACATGCAACATACGTTGCCAACAACCACAACGTACGTAATTAAAATTTACAATGTACGTAGACGTTTCACAAGAAAGAAACAGAGGCTACTGGATTGTTCCAGATCAAAAATAATGTACGACATACATGCACAACGTACGTAGTGAAGGCACAACGTACGCATATAAAATTCAACGTACGTTATCTGGGAAGTTAACATCATGAGTGGTACAACGTACGTGAACTGGAACTTAGTATGATCAACTTACGTCTTATATATTGCAACGTACGTAGTGAATATCACAGAAAGCTGCAGAAGCATTAAATGCACTCCAACGGCTAGTTTCTTCAAAGCAACGGTCATATGACATGATAATGCTATAAATACATCAAGAGAAGGGTAGAAACGTGTGGAAAAAATCTTAGAATTCATTGTGCCAAATTTCCTATCAATTCCAACCAAGAAAAACAACCAATCAAGTTAGAGATCAAAGTTCAAGCATCAAACTCAAATATCCAACTCTAGCATAGAGCTTCATATGTTGTAAACAGTTTGAATACACTTTGAGAGTGTGAGAAATGTTTGTTGTAAGCCTATAGAAAACAACATTGTAGAGATTTGTTGTAAGCCTATAAAAAACGACATTATAGAGAAGTTT
The DNA here is from genome assembly GCA_948243855.1 of Flueggea neowawraea. Classification (NCBI taxonomy): domain Eukaryota; kingdom Viridiplantae; phylum Streptophyta; class Magnoliopsida; order Malpighiales; family Phyllanthaceae; genus Flueggea; species Flueggea neowawraea. Next base: position 4,395 of record CAODLS010220974.1, on the reverse strand, counting down.
GTTGTGAACCTAAGGAAAACATTGTGTAGGCCTTGGAGGTGTTGAGTCAGAATCAACATCATGTATTGGCTTTGTTGAATTGAGCTGTAATCAATCACCGTTATAGTGGAAATCCTAAGTGGTGAGACTTAGGTAGTGGATGTAGGCAAGGTTGGTCGAACCACTATAAATTTTGGTGTTGTTTTTCTCTCCTCACTCTAACTCGCTTTCGCTCTCCAAACTCAACCAAGACATCCCGGGAAAATTCTCCAACATATAATACTTTTGGCTATAATTGAAGGTGCCAAATGAATAAGGTTGAGTTCATGAAGACAACAAACATATGGAAGGAAGTTTTAGAGTTTGATAAGATTTAAAATGATCTTTTCTTTAATTATATGTTTGAGAATGATTTCTATGAGGGTTTTTTCTGAAAAGAATTCGAGAGGAAAATGCATAAATAAGAAGACAAAACCGATCAATGCCTATTTGAAGTTGTCACCAGCTGCATGCTGACATGGCTTCAAAGAAAAAATTATTTGACTTTCATGACTAATTTAGAACGTTCACATAAAAATCCTTTTTCTAATTGTTCTAAGTGTTAGTTCACTGGTATGCATACTAATACAAAGATGCAAAAATTTTAGTTAAAAAAATCGTTAATACTCCAACATTATAAGAAATTTGCATTTTAACGTTGAAAATTTAGTGACGCAAATTAGCAACGAAAATCCATTATTATATCATTTTGGCATATCTTCTAGTATAATCTACAAATGTAATTGCATTTTTCTTTTAATTACAGTGATTGGATTCATCAACAAAATATGTTAAACAAAAAGAAAAACACATCACAATTCATCGAAAGCATAATTTAATTCGCTAGTTAATTCTACTTATGCATCCACCAATAGAAAAGATAGGTTTTATTAATGAGTTTGTAATTCATTGGTGTTAAAATCAACTCTAACGCTAAGGGATTGAGTTTGATTTTTAGTGAAAGTAAATAAAATGATTTATCCAAGCAGATGTTTGATGAATTCCAATCAAAGATAAGTTTTCTTCGATATATGTGAATTACACAAAGATATTGATGAATACCAGAATCAAGAGTTTCCCACTGACTTGCAATCTAATGTAAATAGAGAAGTTGTTAGTGTTAATTCTTCTCATCATATTGATTCTATTACATATCAGTGCAATTTGTGGAATGTTATGTTGTTATCATCACGACAAAAGGAGTTCTAAATCAACCACCAGAGGCCCTAGCAGGTGAAAAAAGCAGCCTCTATGAAGTTAAGCTACCAACCCTATAGAGGACTGCTCATGCAGGAAAGAATTGATCTTATGGCGACAACCAAAATTTACCTTCATCGATCATCATTTTTTTTCTCAATTAAAACTTCATCAACTTTAAAGCTTACCAAATCTCTAAACTTCTTAACAAATCTATCATATATTAACATCTATTTGAAAATTTCATTAAATTAGTACTTGACCTAAATTTTGGAGACGACTTTAGCCGAAGGGAAGCTAAAATATTATTAGACTACAAGATTATTTGTAAACCAAAAAGAAAAAAGACTACAGGTTTAGTTACTGATCACTCGTGATAGTAGAGAAGCATAATTGCTGCAAAATTCTCATGATATTCGTCTAACATATGCTGAATTCATGATACGACATTTTCAACCTCACCTTTTTTTGAATAAAATGCAAGAATTACTTGAGCAAAATCAAGAAAAGAATAATAATATGTCATGACCCAATATAAACACACAGCTATTGTTAAATAACATCTAATAACCAATGAGCTTCCAACCAATAAGTCCAAAAGTTCAAATTTTGGTTACTAAGTAGCTAATTTCTTATACTTATAAACATTTTCATCCATATTCACTTATTCGATGTGAGAACACAGAACCGCTGCACAACTGCTAACTTCACTCGCTAGCTTTAGTTGTCTGTTTTGATGGGACGCTACAATTATCACCTCATAGGTTTGCGACGTTCTCGTCGCTAAGACTTCCAATCATGACGCCCAACATCTCTCCTGTGTTTTGTCGATGTGGGATTCACCTATACTCAACCTGTTGATGTGAGATTCACCTAAACTCAGGAACTTCCTCTCAACTCCTGATATTTGCCCCACCATCGCCATTAGTTAAGTTTTTCCCACCACCGTTCACGTTTGCATGCTGAGTGGCTCTGATACTATAATTGTCATGACCGGGCATAAGAATGCAGCTATCCTTAAGCAACATCTAATAACCAATGGACTTTCAACCATTAAACCTAAAAGTTCAAGCTTTGGTTACTAAGTAGTCATGTCCTTATAATTATAAACATTTACATCCATATTCACTTATCCGATATGAAAACACAAAATTTTTGCACAGTTGCTAGCTTCACTTGCTTGCTTTGGTGAGATGTTACATAATACCTCATTATAGAATAGTCTAAATGGATACATGGGCTAGGTGAAGCATTTACTTTTGTAGCCATCTATATCAATAAAGTGTTATCATTAGCCTTCTAACGAGTAGAGATTATTATGAAGTTGAAAATCACTTTTTTTTCCCTCAAAGTCATCTTTTATTTCATAAATTTAGTCATATAATTAATTTCCAATGAGACATTAATTTTAAATTTTTCAATTTCTTAGCTAATTTTAGTAAAAGAGGAAATAACATGATATAGACAATAAAACATGAAAATATTTATAAAAATATACATTCCATTTTTTTAAAGAAAGTATATGTCTAGTTTATTTTTACTTTATGATAGTCTTTTTGGTATATATATTCGTGTGCCATGATTTCTACATCGGCAAGAATCGATGCCACGAGTCATGCATAGTACATTTCCCTATCAACTTACTGAGGTACTAATTTAGAGGCTAAAGTGGACAATGCCTTAATAGAATAAATATACCATTCATAAAAAAATATGATCCACAATAATTTACAATATTTGTGAAATTTGATCGAAATGTTGTATACCCTTAAACTTGATGAGGAACTATTGATGTGCTACAACTCCCATGTTAGTGAATTGTTTTTTTAAGATATTTTTTTCCATTTAACCTAGGAAGATGTTTTCTTAAGAATAAAATTGTGCAAACTTAAAACCAGAACGAGCAATACCACAGTAGAATTGCTATAGTAAAAGAATATGGTCTACAACAATTTAAATTATTTTTATTTCCTCCCATATTTCTTTTTAAAGGGGAGTTGTAGTCTAATTTTTTGTAATTTTTGCCAAGCTTGTGTAGGAGCCCCTTTCAGTAACATTGAACTCATTCTGGTCTGATACGCTCACAGCCAGCAATTAGTAGCCCAACTAAATAAAGCCCAACACTTAAAGGAAAAATAACAAGAAACTAAACGATGTCGTTTTACAACCACTTATGGCGGCTGTCAAAAAACCAGAGAATCTCCTCAGAGCCACATCGTCGGCCGGGGAGCTGAACTAAATAAACACAACATGGCTAGACACTCGGGCGCCACCACAGCTCTCTCCTCAAGCCAAAATGTCGCCGGTCGAATGAACCCGCCACCAGAGAACTCCTTGAATCCAGGTCATTATCTTTTTTTTCCTGAAATTTTAGGAGCATTTACTATTGAAGAGCTGTTTTTGTTCTGAATTGGTCACTTATAAGTTCCATAAAGATTTCATTTTTTAGTATGCTATGTAAATAAATACTGTTTGGATTTCTTTGTTTGGTATGATTTGCCTTTTCTGAACTTTTAGCTTCAAAGTTGGCATGTTGAGTTGAGTTTATCTGCAATTTCATAGGATTGATGGAGATTGCTCGATGAAAAATGAGAGAGAAGATTTTTCTTGTTTTGATGAAAGATCGAAACTTTCTCGCTTTCCGAATGAGGGTTTTGGGAAGTATCACATAAATGTCGCAATTTTTTTGAGATGCTACACTTATCAGCTTGTTTTAGAAGAAGAAGACAACGTTTGAATAATTTAGGAATAAGACTGGTTCACACCAACAATTCTTTGATTAAATCATTAATCTCAGCTAAGCTTTTCCCGCAAGCACTTAAAGCCTCAATAACTCACAATGGTTTCTCTCCTGACCTGACTGACCAAATCTATTCGCTTTTTGTTAAGTTCGGCCACTCCCTTGACCCTTATGTGTCAAGTGCTTTGATATCGCACTTCTCCAAATTCAACGATCTTTCTCATGCTTGTTCTTTTCTTTTAGACACTCCTAATCCTGATGTCATTACTTATAATGCACTTATTTCTGGGTTTGCACGGTTTAAGCAGTCCGAACCTGTTTTTAAGCTGTTTAATGAGTTAAGACATCTTGGTTTAGTACCAGATGTGTTTACCTTGACTTCTTTGGTTAAAAGTTGTGAGAGTTCGAAAGAGAATGTAATTGCACATGGAGTTTGCTTA
>CAODLS010220896.1:0-11161 GCA_948243855.1 Flueggea neowawraea | reverse complement strand
TATTATGATGCTTATAAGGAAAATTTTTTATTATGAGGTTTTGATAAGAACTACAAAGGTTTTGAGTTCTGTTTTTTTAAATAGTTGGTAACAGATTTAAGAAAAAAGGGTTTTCAGAAGTTTTGGATCATTTTAAGATGTTTGCTTGAAACCTTTGTTAAGGAAAAAGGTTTTCAAAAGAATATCCCTTGGGGTTTAAAACATTTGAGCTTTAGTTATTTTGGAAAGATTCTTGAAAGATTAAAGTTTAGTTCCAGAAGGATTTCGTGAATGTTGTTTGCTTTGATTGTGAACGATTTCAAAAGGATTTGAACTGCTACTATGTATTTATATATATATATATATATATATATATATATATATATGTTGACTATATTTGCATGTGGTATTTTCGAACTGTTTTCAAAATAGTCTTTGTGAGGCACGTATGAGGCAATTTGGATTGTTGTCCCTCACTCACTGGGTTTGACCCCCTTTTCTTTGTTTGTTTTGTCCCATGTTTATTATCATCTTGCAGGTGACTATTAGAGATTATGATCGTTGACATTTGATGCTTAGTGAGGTATCTTGACGTTGCGGTCAACGCCCTTTTGATCGGGCCCCATTGTATGATTAATAGATGCTCCACACCGGGTTTCCTGTGAGATTTGTCTTAGTTTTTGTTATTGTTTTTGGTATTTCAAATATTTAATTTGAAATTATTTCGCACAAATTTATATCATGTTTTGTTTTAATAAATGATGTTTAAACATTTAGTTGGTTTTTATCATATTTCAATAAATATGATTTTGGGTAATAGTTATGTATATAGAAGCTTGTGCGAGATGAGTCGGGCTCCCATAGATGGTTCACCTCGTACGCTGGTCATAATCCCGGGAATGGGTCGTGACACTTACAATCATAATGCCATGCATATTCTCTATTGTTTCTTAAGCAAATCTCAATGCAACAAAATCCAACAATGTGAGATAGCTCAAGAAATTTGGCAAACCTTGGAGATCCTTATGAGGGCACATATCAAGTGAAAGAAAATAAGATCTCCCTCCTTGTTCACAAATATGAGTTGTTGAAGATGGAGGAGGAAGAATCCGTTCAAGAGATGTTTGATCACTTCAACGATATTATCAATGGTCTTAAAGCTCTCAAAAAATCATACACACATTATAATCTTGCGAGAAAGATTTTGAGATCTCTTCCAAAGTCTTGGGCACCAATCAAGTATGCCATTCAATAAGCCAAAGACGTGTCCTCTCTTCCATTAGAGGAATTGCTTGGTTCCTTAATCACACATGACATGAGTACGAAGGGAGAAGAAGGGAGATGAAGAGGAAGAAAAAGTTGGGCATGGCACTTAAGGCATTCTCAAAGTACATTGAAAGCTCAAGTGAGGATAAGGATGATGATGATGGTGAAGAGTTTGATCTTAAAAATGTGAAGTACCGCACAAAAAAGTTCTAAAAATTCCTCAACAAAGAAAGAGATGCAAAGAAGACACGTAAGAAGAACAAACTTGTTTGTTATGAATGTCATGAATCGGGACATGTCAGACCAGATTGTCCATATTTAAAAATACATGGCAAAAGGAGGAAAAGAAGATTCATTGAAGAAAATGACACAAGCTTAAGTGATGATGAATATGATAACAATGAAATTGGAGGCTTCTGCTTAATGGCAATAAAGGTCAATGATAGGAATGCAATTGTGGTAACCCATTTTTTAACTCAAAATTTGTTAGAGTTTTCTTTTGTATATATATGCAAATTGATCATTTATTGATTGGATTTATTGATTTGATGTTATAACTTTATGCCATTGTTCACTTGATACTTTGGTTGATGAGCTACATACATATCTGAATTGATTTATTTCATACATAAATTGAGTCTTTAAAATTCAAATGGGGAGATATCACTAGAAACGTGTTATGCATGTTTTGAAAGAAAAGGGGGAGTTTTGCTCCAAAATTATTTCTTTAAAAAATAAATTGTACTTAGGGGAGCTATACGTATTAAATGAAATATAATCATTTTCCTTTGCATAACCTTTTTAATGATCACAAAAAGGGGGAGTGTGTTGCATGAATTTGATAAATCTTGGTTTGAACATCATGTGCACTGCATCTTTGAACTACCCAATGACAAGGAGTGAAATCCTTGATCAAATATTTTGTCATTATTGAAATAGATGTTCAAATTCATGAATGTTTTTCATCATAAAAATGGGGAGATTGTTGAGTCAAGTTTTGATGATGATGACAACAAAACATCCATGAAAGAGGTTTAGAGTCCATGGAAGAAATAATTGCATGATAAGAAGACAAACATACATGGGAGAAGTGAAAAAATGAAGCAAGGGGGCAGATGATGCAAATTTGCTAACGTAACCATTCATTTGCACACATAACCATTTCATTTCGTAGACAACCATTCAACATCAAGTTATGCATACATACATACATACATACATACATGCATGCATGCATGATCATACATACATACATACATACGTACTTACATACATATATGGCCTTACACTGATATTATACTAATCAAATTTTAGGATTTATTCGATCCATTTATTAGTTTGTATTACATGGCATATCTGATCACATAAAAAAATATGATTTGGAAGACACAACCTATGAGTCTAGAGCTCCCATCGCTCTCACTTGGACGTCAACCCAAATATTCCCAATCTTAAGCCATCAGTACATTACTGATCACTTTGAAAATCAAACAGAGTTGAAAAAAAGTTTATTCACAAAAAAATTAGACGGGGTACTGTGATATTACTGAAAATACAGAAAATGCAAATGCATGTCCCGAACCAAAATCAATGTTGAAATACCTATTACAAATGAATATCTGATGCTCTTGTTGAAAATAAATCCTCGATGTAAAATTAAAATTTGATGCCCATGTTTTCTCTAAATTATGTTTTGATCTTATTCTAGTGTATTATTGAAATTATTATCCGATTCCTATAGCTTATACTCATGAATAAAGAAGTGAAATGACATTTCCATTTGCTGGCAGAAATGTTCCATTGTGTCACTGTCAAGTCTGTTTTTGTACTTACCCATCACAACTAAACATCTCTTGAGTGAAAATGAGGGTGTGTAGCCAAGAGAATAGAATATGTGCTATATATAGACCCCCTGCCCGAAACGCTGTCGTTTTAGTAATTTTTCATAGCTCACTCGAGTGACACTTCTTCTCACTCGAGTGAGATTAACCCAGATATTGGTATTTTGAGTAACACTTTGGTTTACTCAAGTAAGCCGAGCACCATCTCACTCGAGTAACACCATCGTTCACTCGAGTAAGCCACCGTCCATATCAATCGAGTAACACATTCTTTCTCACTCGAGTAATCCCTCTTAAAACACCATAAACAACAAATTAACACCCCAACATTCAAAATCAAACTGGGACTGAACAAAGAGGTATAGAAAGTCTTTTCTGAATTCGATGAGGTGTTACATTGGTAATGTACGTTAAGGTCCATAACGTACTTTAAGGTTAGAATAACGTACGTTAGCCTTTGTAAATCAGTGAAACGGTGCATTTTGGGTGAGAGGTCATTAAATTCCCCTGACCCGACCATGGTTTGCCATTTACTCACCTCCACCCCTTCTTTCACTCCTAAATCCATCTCTTTTCATCTCTCATTATCTCTCATCCATTCCTTTTGATTCCTTGAGGTAAGAATACATTTCTAATTCGTTCCTTTCTTCATTTTCTTGCAAGAATCATGAATTAATGCTTAGAATGGGTTGGGTGACAGTTTTGAGCTAGTGTTTAGTTTGGATGAATCTTTGTTAGATTTAAGTTAGATTATGATAGAATAAACATGAAAATTTGTTTCGGTTTGGAATCAAGATTTGAAGAGGTTATGGTGATTTGATTAAAGTTTGGAAGAATGGAATTGGGATTTTTGATGATTTATTGTTTGCTTGGTGGAATTGATCAATGATTCGTGTAATTGAGCATGTTTAGAGATGATTTAGATGGGTTGTAATGTTTTGTTGTCGGTTTGTACAAATTTTTTGGGTGTTTTTGAAAATATTTTTGCCAAAGGACTACATTGCAATATTTTGAATGTTTGAGGTATGTAATGTAATTCTAAAAGGTTTAGAGATTGATTTGTAATTTTCCAAGACTTTGAGAACTAAAGTTCTATTTTGTAAAAGTTGGGGACTAAACTGTAATTTTTTTAGATTCTCGATTTTTGGCAAGAGTGTTAGATCTTTGAGCGCAATAGGTATTACGACATCATCGAGGGTTTGGGACATGCATTTGTATTTCATATATTTTCAGGATTGACACAGTTACTACATTTTAACTCTGTTCACACAAACACACGCATATGTGTGTTTGTGTGTGTGATATCAATATTATATGTCTTTTCTGTGTGTTTGCTTGTTAAGAAATTATATATATATATATGATCTGTTCACTCAGGACACCTATGCTACGAGGGTAACGTAGCCTTTGGTATATTATTGATCAGTGAAGGCTTACTTACCAGGGTTGGTAGTAACATTGTGTGTCTAGTCAGACACATATGTCAGATATATCAGGTCTCGTGTCTATTAGTCAGATAGGCTATATACGTATATGTATCATATGATTGCATGATGTATGTTGATGCCAACCCTTTTGAAAAAAATGTTTTCACTGATATGATTATATGTATACTAGTGTATACTAATATTATAATTATATATGTGTATGTGATATTTTTGAAATATTTTCAAAACGGTTTGTGTGATGTCCTAGAGGTACTCTAGAGTGTTGTCCTTCACTGAATTTTCTCACCCTCTTTTATTGCAAACATTTTAAGATTTTGATTCTCAGCAACCGCTGGCAACCTGTCATCTGTGAGGCATTCCATCAGATAGAGAGTGTCCTTTTGTTCGGGCTCTATGTGTTTTTGTTAGAGCTCTACACTGGGATTCTAGTGAGTTACTGGCTATATTTTGTCATTTTGTCACTTGATTTGACTGACTAATATTATTACTCTTATTTTGGTTTAGTAAATTATATTTTGTTATATTGATATTTTATTTATAAAAATTTATGCTTGTTTATTTTTTTTTATTACATTGCTTAATAAATGATTTTGGGTAGAAGTTCTAATTTATCTAAGGTTTACATGAAATGGGTCGGGCTTTTATGGTTCAGTTCGGTTCACCTCGTACGCTAGTAATGGTCCGATCTCGGGTCGTGACAAAGGTGGTATCATAGCGTTAGGTTTTATAACTCTGGGTCAATTGTGAAGCATATGTATTTTTGATGGAGCCATTTGATGGAGCCAGGCTAATTTTCCTATCTATACCTTTCTAAGCATTCCTTTGCTATTGTGGCAATCTTCTACACTCTGACATATGCATATACATTATGCTTGTATGTTATTTGTAGATATGTTTCGACATCATCAGAGACGTAGGGCCACCGGCGTTGATCCGTCGAGGTCGCTAGTCTGTTAGTAGCGGATCAACATGATTTGCACAATGTGCCGAAAGTCGCTGCATGAGCATCTTAGCAGCCCCAACCGCCACCGATGGCTCAGTTTGATGTACTTGAGCGTCCCCCTCAAACTCTCGATCGTATTGAGAGGATTAGGCCTGGTCAGACAGCCTGAAGATTAGCTAGTTCCTTCCGCTGCAGCACCACCACTTCCACCACCTGTGGCACCGTCAACAACTCAGCCTCAGCCAGAGGTGGCTGTAGCAGCCGCACCTATAACTGCACTTGTTGCACCATCGAAAAATGTTGGTTCGCGTCTCATCGAGTTCCTGTAACTCAAGCCCCCTTCATTCATGGGAAAGATGGAAGAGTATCCATACGACTTCATCTTTGTATTAGAGCATCGCTTTTCGGGTCTGGCCATCACCGACGACAACGAAAGCTTCATACTTTCTTCATTCTTACTAGAGGGTCGAGCATCATTATGGTGGGGGGATTATGAGGCACACGGGGACATGTCCTGGGCAGAGTTCAAGAATGAATTCATACTATCTATCATTCCTTGGAATGTGAGGGACAAGAAGGCATACGAGTTCAATGATTTTCGTTAGCAGCAAGGGATGTCTATGACTAACTATGATAAGAGATTCAAGGATCTGAGTAGGTATGCTCTGGATGAGTGTCGTTCTGAGGCGGTAATAGCAAGGAAGCTTCAGAAGGGTTTGCCACCGAGGTATGCCAGAGTGGTAGCGATCGACTCTCAACTTGGAAACCATCAAGACAAGCAGATCTATTCAGCAAGAATATGGTCATATGCTAATAAATGATTCAATTAATCAAATGATAAAGTTTAAGCAATTTTCAGGGGTTGATAACACCGATAATAACTCAAGTTTGTGAGTCGGTGTACAAAAATCACTTAACTGATTTTCTTCTGGCAGGTCACTCAACCGATTAGAATTACACACCCAAGGTCACTAGTGCCATGCTCGTGCTAGCTGTCCACAAAATGATTACGTCTGCATGCACATCATACAACATCAGATGTCACGGAGGTGTTGTGTGGCACATGGCACACAAATTTGAAATAAAAATGAAAACGTTTTAACAAAATGAAAAAACGTCGTCCATACCGATTGAATCAAAAAATCGGGAGGGATCCTCTTCATCTTCTCTTATATCTGTTTTTGCAAAAGGACCCGTTTAAACAAAAAAGAACTCCATTCCAGATTAACAAATCATTCAACCCGTATCTCAATCAAAAGTGGGTTTGTTCTTAAAAAGGAAACAACGAACTCCATTCAAGATTAACAAATCCTTAATTAAAGGTCAAACAAAAATTAATTAGTCTGCTATCCGTACGTGAACAAACCCAAAATCTTCATCTGCATCTGTAATAAGACCCAAAACTCCTATTCCAAATATGAGAAGAAACACAGTAAGAACAGGAAAATCGATGAAGACCCAAGAAGAATCACTGAAAAAGCACAGCAAGAACCAAAAAACTGAACAAACCCCAACAAGAATCACTAACACCCGGACCAGACATATGCATCCAAAACCTAAAATTACCCTTTCTCTTCTCGAATTTCAATCCAAAACTAAAAAGTGTCTTGTAAATGAAAGTTTAAAAAATAAAAGACTCAATTCTTCTAAAAAATACAAAGCAATTACTCTTCAACATGCTTAGCTTCTTCTTAATAATTGTCCCCCTCCCCATCTTCATTGAATAAATCCCATCACCGTCTTTGCCGCCCCAAGATTAATTCCTCTCTCACTTGAAACACTTTCCCATCACCATCTTTGTCGTGGGAGAAACAAAAGCCAGCACACCAAAATGGAGACAGCGACAACGGCAAGCCAATCTTTCCCAAAAACTTGATTTAACTCAATCTAGTAAGATTTGGGTTTTCCACCTCACCCACCACCACCACACCACTACAGTCGACAGTGGTCAAAGACAGCGACGAAGACAAAGATCGACGAGCCAAAGTGAGCGTCCAAGGTGGTAGAAAGTAGCGATGAAGGCAAAGAGCGACGAGACAGCAAGAGCGTCGATGATGAGCAAATTAAAGACAGAGACAGAGTAACGGGACAAAAAGAGAGCGTGGTCGATGCTAGAGAGCACAGAGAGAGAGAGAGAAAGAGCGGTGAGATAGAGTGCGCAGAAGCGAGAGCAAAGGACAGGTTGAGAGCGACTCAGGATTATAGCAGAATGGGAATAGGAAATTCACAACTACTTTTGGAGAGTGCGAGAAAACGACAACGTTTTGGGAGTTTATTGTTTGTCTTTTTTTTTTCAAATTTGTGCCCACGTGGAACACAACGCCTCCGTGGAATCCAACGTGGTATGACTTACATGCAGATGTGGTCATTTTTCCGGACAGCTACCACGGCATAGCAATAGTGACATTGGGTGTGCAATTCTAATCGGTTGAGTGACCTGCTAAAAAATCAGTTAAGTGATTTTTCTGCACCGAGTCACAAACTTTAGTGATTGTCGGTGTTTCACTTGTGTGTGCGGAGGCATCTTTAAAAAAATATGCGTTTTAAACATTTCTATAAAATTTATGCAAGTATCACAATATGCAACCACATTATTCAATATATATATCTATATATTAATATAAATGATAATATATTCATGATATTGTGATATTTGTCAATCTAACTAAGTAATATTTGACAAGACATTAATGTGACACATGTCACAATCAATACAAATTTATACACTTAAAAATTTGTATTAATGACAAATCTTTAATAATATATTAAATTTTACATAATTAATTATGGAAAGAAACTAATGTAAAGTATAAATCCATTTATTAGGTTATCATAAAAATATAATTCTACATATTTCATTCCATATAAGGTAATATTGCTATATAATAAACAATGTCATACAATTGATTTAAACTATTAATAATTTTAACAATTTTTAGTTATAAAGACAAACCATACGAGATATAAGTTAATTTACAGTACTAAAATTAGTTCAGTTCATGAGCAGGTTTTCTTGACATCTTAAAAAATTGTTGGTTGAAACATCAAAATAGTATTTTTGCATGGAAGTATTGTCCTGTGATGAAATAATTTTATTTGTCATATAATTTATTGTTTTCTAAAAAATTATAAACTATATTTAAACAGTATTTTTAATATTCCACACTCTACAACATTTTTGCTTAATTTATTCTTCCATTGATATTTTATTTTTTTGTCTTTAAAATTAATAAATTATGAAAAATAATATTTTTTATTCTAATTTATAAAAAGAAGCCGCTAAAAAATCATGGAGCAACGCTCGGGCACAACACTAGTATATATATATATATATATCATCCAAAGCATAACACGGAAAAATTATGAAAATAAATTAAACCTTAAACCACTTTTTTTCCCTTTTTTAAAAAAAAATTGAGTACGTTCTATGCTCTATCTTACATTTTTTTTTTCTTTTTTCCTTCCTTATGTTGTCATTGTCTTTTAATATGATTGCCAAAACTTGTGGTGATGACACCCGTGTTGTCCTAAGATGGCAATAGAAGAGGAAAAGGTTAAATTGGATTGTTTAAAAAGCTTTGTGGAAAATTTTGAATCACAATAAAAAATAATCTAATTTCAAGCCTAAAAGACAAAGAAATAAGGAAGTTAATGAAGTAAATGTAAATGAGAGTAGGAAAGAGAAAACAAAACCGAATTTATATTGATTCAGTCCTCATTGACTCATGTTTATTGGAGAATTTTCCAGGGGATGCCTTTGTTAAGTTTGGAGAGCGGAAGCGAGTTGGAGTGAGGCGAGAAAAACAACACCAAGATTTTTATAGTGGTTCGGCCAATCATGCCTATGTCCACTACCTAAGTCTCACTTAGGCTTTTCAATATCGAAGTTTGATTACGGCTCAATGCAACAAAGCCTTACACCAAGGTTGATTACGGCTCAATGCAACAAAGCCTTACACCAAGATTGATTGCGGCTCAAACCTCTAAAGCCAACAAGGTTGATTACGGCTCATACCTCCAAAGCCATCAAGTTTGATTACGGCTCATATCTTTAAAGCCAACAAGGTTGATTACGGCTCAAACCTCTAAAGCCAACAAGGTTGAATGCGGCTCACACCTCTAAAGTCTACCTAAGGTTGATTACGGCTCAAACCTCTAAAGCGATTACAATGTTGTTTTCCATAGGTTCACAACCAAGTTTCCCCACTCTTAAAGGTTTTACAAACAGAATACAAAAAGTGAAAACTCTATGCTAGAGTTGATATGTTGACATAATGCTTTTGATCTTTTCTCTAGCTTGATTTTGGTGTTTTGGGGGTGATGGAATGATGAAAACGTTTTGGACTTGAAAGTATATGATCATCCATGTTTTATGCCCTTGCTTGATGTATTTATAGTTTTTCCAAGCCATTTGACCGTTGGTGTTGAAAAACTAGCCATTGGAGACAATTTATAGCCGTTACAGCCTTCTGAACCATTCTCACGTATGTCACATCATTCTCACATACATCACTTCATTCTCACGTACGTCACCTCATTCTCATGTACGTCACCTGAGAATCTTTGTAGCTCACGTACGTTGGTTTCCCATCTCACGTACGTTGATCATCTTGAGCAAGCTTTGCGTACGTAAACTTATATCTGACGTACATCAATTACAACAAATGTACGTGAACGTTTCCTTACATACGTGAAATGTGCTTCAAAGGGTTCCAGTACCCTATCTCACGTACGTGACATACTTCTGACGTACGTTAATCACTTGCAGTGGCTTGCTTCGCAACTCCTAGGTCTCCAACTTGCTTATCTTTAGGTCAACTATTTTGCAAATCATCAAAACACAAAAGGAACTCAATGTTGATCACCTATGATCCAACAATCTCCCCTTTTTTGATGATGTCAAAACTTTGAAGAATTTAAGCACTAACATCAAGGCAACAAATTTGATCAATGATTTCATCCTTGTCAAGAGGTTAGGATCATACAATGTCTGATCATATAAACAAATAATCATTCCCCCCTATCAAAAACAATTTATGAAAATTTTCAAAATTTTCTTTTCGCCCCTTTCTTTGAAAACAATTTGCACATTGTTTGAAATATTTTTGCAAATATCATTTCTTCCCCTAATAAAAATAGAATAATATCAATAAAAATGAGAGGAATTGAAAGAGTTGAAAAAATAGTACCAATATTAGCATCTCCAATGATGTAGGATCTTTGCTCAAAGGATGTTAAGCCTTCTAGAATGGAGACCCTCTCTGATACCACTTGTTCGAGAATTTTTTCGGGGATGACTTGGTTAAGTTAGGAGAGCAAAAAAGAGCTGGAGTGAGGTGAGAAAAACAACACCAAGATTTTTATAGTGGTTCGGCCAACCATGCATACGTCCACTACCTAAGTCTCACTTAGGCTTTTCACTATCGGAGATTGATTACGGCTTAATCCAACAAAGCCTTACACCAAGGTTGATTGCGGCTCAAACCTCTAAAGCCAACAAGGTTGATTACGGCTTATACCTCCAAAGCCAACAAGGTTGATTATGTTGAATCAAGTTTTTGATTAACATAAAAACTCCTAAATTTTGATAATTTAACAAAACAATTGAAATAGTTAAGCTAAGCATGTTCCTCAACTCTCCAAGTACATTAAAGAATGGTCCACGTACTTTAAACCAAGACCTA
>CAODLS010220846.1:0-15380 GCA_948243855.1 Flueggea neowawraea | reverse complement strand
TTAAATTATAATTTTTTTTTACATTACTAAAAATATTTCTGAAAATGTTGCCTAGGGCCATATATAATTAGCCTTGAGACAACCTTTCCCACGTCTTTCTGCCTTTTGTTATCCCAAATGGCAATCTAGGGGACTTGTGAATTGGATTTCTTTCAAAATTTTGAACACTTTTGCAAAATTCTTTTTGCTAGTTAAAGCAAAATCACGCAAAATACAGTGGAATACACCCACAGAGGGAGAAGATGAATGTAAATATAAATAACAAAATAAAAAGAGATAGGAAATAAAAAATAAAACCGAATTTATAGTGGTTTGGTCATCATTGACTTACGTCCACTTCTTAAGCCTTACTCGAGAGTCTGAAATCCACTAACTTCTCATTTGCGGGTTAAGGAAAATCTCAAAACACTTCGCTTGCTTTTGAGTTGAAGGAACCTATACAAACTCTCTAGTTTTCCTAATAATCAAACTAGGAAACTTTTACAACTTAAAGCTATAACAGTGCAACTAAATTACTGAAAGAATGCGCGAAGCAAATGCCTTATTAAAGGCTTATACCAACTCAGAAAGATTGCAAATAGAAATGCAAAAGAGTAAGTGAGACATGGAAAGATTAGTAAATAAGCAAATGAAAGCACAATGAGAGCAAAAATGGTTGTGAATGAGTAATCAATGCTTCTAGCCTTTACTTGGACCATTAGGGGAGTATTTATGCCTTTTTCTTGGGAATGGAGCCAATATGATTTAAAATAGAAACGTTGTGACACAACTTGTCCATGACAGAAAGAACATGATGTAATTCGTCTTGCGTGCTCAACTGTGACAAACTTCTCTCTGTGTTGGGTGCACAAGCTTCATTTGCTTGCTCATCTCTTGCAATTCTCGTACACTTGTGTGCTTAAACTTGGACATTAAGTGTCTCAACCCGTTTCCGGACCATGACCGGCGTACGAGACGAACCGTTTATAAAAGACCAATCCATCTCATATAAGCATCAAAGAACAGAACTAAAACTAATCTATTTACAAAAAAAAACATTTCAAAATCAATTAAGTTTCACAAAATAAATAAATCCAAACCTGTATAAAATGCAAATGCAGATACAGACCCTAAGAAAACCATCTCAAATGAAGGTGTAACATTTTCACATAAAAAACCAACATCTCATAAAATTACATTTTGGTCCATGACCATTGTAAAATTATACTTTAGTCCCCACACGTTTCAAAATTATAAAATAGTCCTCAAAGTATTCTAAAATTAGTCCTCTAAGTAATCAGAATCTCCGAATAAGTCCTCAAACTCTCAGAAATTATAATTTAATCCACAACATGCAAAATATCAATTTTGATCCTCCAATAATTCAGAATCATGAAAATTACACTTTTTGTCCTTTCGGCAGAAAATTGCACCAAAACATCAAACTCTCGATTCAACTAATAGAAATCGATCCCGAACACCTACATTGATTATAATCGATCTCCTAAACATGGATCTACAATCCATTTCAACAAACAAACACAAAAGTCATTAAGATTTGTTCTCTAAAAATTTGGATTTTCTTGACCCAAAGAACTTAAACATCAAATTATAACACCCAACTCAAATCTATGTATTTCAAACTCCAATCTACCAACATATAACAAAAACAACTTCAAATCTAATAGAAAAATATCTAGAATTGAAACCTTAGCTCAAGAACAAGCCCATTTTGTCCAACCTCAAAACCCTCCAAAATAGAACTTAGAATCCCATCATTTTGACCTCAAGCAACCATAATCTAACCATATTTAACTTCTATTTCAACAGAAAAGAGAAAATCCGAGCTCAACTTTCAATTCATTCAAAACCCTATTATGAACAAATATTGTAAAAATGAAGAAAAGAAAGGTTTAGAAGCTCAATCTTACCTCAAGAAATGATATGGAATCGAGGAGAAGCAATGGGCAAGCTAAAGGAACAGATTTGGAGTGTTTTAGAGTGAGAAAGTTGAGTGAGAGCCGAAGTGTTTGGGTATGTGGTTTATATAGAGACCTGCCCAAAATGCATGGCTAACTCGAGTAAGAGGTTCTCTAACTCGAGTTAAATTTGCCCAGAATTAAGCCCTGAAGCATGGCTTACTCGAGCAATCATATAACTCGAGTAGCATTTCCTCTAACTCGAGTTGAGGAGCCCCCATATAACTCGAGTTATCCACTATCTAACTTGAGCTATCCACGGGTCAATTCAGCTAGAGTAAAACAAAGTTTTTACTCGAGTAACTTGTTGTTCTAAGGGTTCAACAACTTCTAAACTTGCAACAATATCATCATCGACACCTTCAAGCATCCACTTATCATCATTAACATCATCAAGCATCAAAGATCATTAATCAACACTCAAATTACCCCTAGCATCAAATTGGACTAGATCGAAAATCTATAGGAACTTTAACTGAAATGGCTAGGGTATTACATGTTAGTTTTAGTGCCATAGTCCAATCAGTTATGTACATTGTCATCGCTTTATCATTTAATAAAGAGGTATTTTATTCCATATCTTTGAAATATTGTATGCTTTATAAAGATAAAATTCCCCATGAATAGTTTAATCTTCCTTATGTCATCAAGTATGTGACGGATAGTAAAACCATAAGGTAAATAGAATACTATTCTAAATGTCCATAATTGATTATTTTCATGGGAATGTTAATAAACTAAGGTTAGTATGTTGGTAAGAGGATAGTCACGATTTACTGATTATAGACATAAGATGTCACTTAGAACATAGATGCATGTTGGGGAACATGTATTGGACTGACCCTCTATGAAAACACTTCATGGAGTAATGTCACAAGTAGATTTTATGCAGTGGTGATGTTTGAGTCCTTTGACCGAAACTCAATATTGACTCCTACCTGATGAATCACATGTTTTGACTTAGTCAAACGTTATCCATAACAGGGTAACAATAAAGTCTATAATTGGATATGTCATGAATCTTGTAGAGGAGTGATCCTAGAATTTCTCCAAAGTTCGTTCGTGTGGATACCTTTAGACACGTTCGCGCAAAGGCAACGTGAGAGATAGGGGATTTGGCCTTGACTAAAAGCAACATCAATACTCCATTCAGTCAGCCGTTTGAGCTTGGATTTAAGGTAAATTCACTAACCCTACTCGTGTATGTTGATGTGCATGGATCATTGGTGAAATTCTAGGATAATTTTTTTTTTGTTGCATTGTATGTTTATGAATGTCGTAAAGTAGTATCGAATTCCAACATTACGTACTTCCCCCTCAAAAGAAATTCGCCCTCGAATTTCCAGATAAAGAAAATCAAAGCCAAAATCAAACCTATGACTCAAAGAACATAACATGACATTAAGAAACAAAGAAACATACTCTCAAAGCCCAAATAATCAAATGCCAGAAGGTACAAACTCAAACATTTTCAAAGATTAAACATAGGGGTTTTGATACTTGATCAAATACATGGAGCAAAAACTTTTGGTTTAGATGTGCAAAATAAATCCAACTCATACTACAATCACAAAGGTCAAAGAAAAGTGGAACAGATCCAAATATCACTAGCAAAGGTAGTATGAGCACTGCAAAATTAATCGGCTGATGCACAATTCCCATGTTCAAATCATATTTATCAATCACTTCATATATTCCAAAAAAAAAAAAAGAGGTCTGAAATTCCATAATTCAAAACTAAGTTCTTAAACCTAACATATCTCAAAATCTTAACCCAACAACTATGGAGAATGTACCTATCATTTCCATATTTTACAAAGCATAATATCAAATCCTCAAAGCCAAATATTTTCAATAAAGTCACCAAAATTTGAATCACAAATCTCAAATTCGGTCCATCTAAAATCAGAGAACACCGGAAAACATAATAGAATCAACTGTTACTAAAAGAAACATCATAAATACTCCAAAGTGTAATTTTCATATATCAAATCCTTATAGCCCAAATCAAGTCAAACTCATAAGTTAATCCATATACTCATAATTAACTTTAGATCATCTCGCTATTTGCAATCATTGACAATTTAAGTCAAATGAAAATCGACTCCTCATTCATATCTCTTCTATTATCATAATTGTTCAACCTCAAACAAAATTGTCAATCACCAACATGATCATGCCAAAAATCGTCACCAATAATCTCGTTACCTTACTATTGATGCTTATCTCTGAAATCAAAGAAACCATCACCAAACCAATAATCACATATCTCCTTTATCCTTAGGCTTACCAATACACCTAGTGTTGATCTCCAATTATCATATACTAAATATCCTCAAAATCAATGGAATCAGAATATTGGTCTTAATATTATTCTTTTATTGAACTGAACGACTTTCAAGCATAATAATTGCTCTCCCCACATATCGACAACTAATTTCATAGAATAATCCATTACCCATTTTATTAGCACTCTAAACTATATAGTACTCCAAACATTGTCTCACTCTTAGTAACACCAACACATACATCCTGAAATTTAAATCCTGACCTTGACAAATTTAACTCCCATACACCACGTGGACTTAACTCATAAATCTATCATTGCCAAACGAATCCACTAATTCCTCAAAGATTTTTATACTTAGCAGTATCATTAGGCTCCCAATTACTCAGCATTCCTATCGTACCATTTTATTTTCTAATAGCAAACCTCGAATTAGTGTCATAAATTATTCCTATCTAATAACATAACTAATACTAATATCTTATTTCTTGAATTCTCCAAAATACAATAATTCGAACACCAAATCAATTCGATCATAACACATCATGAACCCCTCATAAATGCGACATAACATATATCATAATTTCACTGAAGTAACCTCAAACCACACTATGCACCCTTAATTAAAAATATTCCAATCTCGAATCAATTTAGAGAATCACCATGCCAGCTACTACTGACCCATTAAATCACCCTCGTAATCAATTAAGATCTCACACCAAGGAATAGGGAACGCTCCACCATATTCCTTTATCGAAAGCACTACTACCGCATACTAGATTAGGTATATCAAAATCAAATAAATATGCAATGTAAAACTAAGGGCAAACAAAACATATGCAGAGATTCAGGAGAAAAGAAGGTACCGGTACTATCAGTGCTCAAGCCCTGAGCCATAGGCGACCTTGCCTGAACTCCCATCCCAAGTATGAAAGGACACTTAGCTATTTTATGTCCTAGCTACCTGCAACAAAAGCACCTACCGGAGGCCTTATTGCACACTCCGAGATGCCTCTTCCCATACATAGTGCATTGCGAGTATCTGCCTCGACTAGTACCCCCGTAAGGAACTTACGCCATTGCGCTAGCTGGCTCCTCTGGCCTTGGCCTTGATGACCACTCACTATCTCACTAGTCTTACTCTTCTTATGAGACCGCTCAGAAGATCTCGCGTTGACATTCTCAAGGATCATTGCTATATGGTCAAGCCTCTGATAGATGCTCTTAAAAACATCTGCCTAAGGGGCACACTGAGACTGCAGAAGAAGAGGTGATGCCTCAACCTCCAAACGACTATGCAAATCCATATAATCTGTTATAAAATGATCGACATCCCTAGCTAGCGACTCAGAATGTGAATCCATATCTATGAATACAACATACAAACCGAATGCATAAATGAGGATCATAATGCCAATACTTGCCACAGTACCAAGATAACAATTAGAGAGTGTACAGAGGCAAATCAAACATACTTGATCAAAGATACCTAAGCTCCATAACCAACCTAGACAATTTAGAACTTAACGCTCTAATACCACCTTTATCACGACCCATTTCCAGACCATGACCGGCGTATGAGGCGAACCTTCAATGAAAGCCCGATCCATCTCGCACAAGCATCGAAGAACAGAACTAAAACTAATCTATTTAAAAAAACATTTCAAAATCAATTAAGTTTAATAAAATAAATATATCCAAATTTGTATAAGATGCAAATGTAGATATAGACCTTGAGAAACCTATCTCGAATAAAGGTCTAACAATTTCGCATAAAAAATCAACATCTCGTAAAATTACATTTTAGTCATCAACCAATGTAAAATTACAGTTTAGTCCTCAAACTTTTCAAATTATAAAAAAGTTCTCAAAGTATTTTGAAATTATTAAATAATCCTCTAAGTAGTCAGAATTTTCAAATAAGTCATCAAACTCTTAGAAATTATAATTTAATCTCCAACATGCAAAATATCAATTCATATCTTCCAATAATTCAGAATCATGAAAATTACACTTTTGGTCATTTCGGCAAAAATTTACACCAAAACATCCAAATCTCGATTCAACAGATAGAAATCAATCTTGAACACCTAATTTGATTATAATCGTACTCCTACACATGTTTCTACAATCCATTTCTACTAAAAAACACAAAATCATCAAGATTTGTTCTTCAAAAATTCGGATTTTCTTGACCCAAAGAACAAAACCATCAAATTGCAACACCCAACCAAATCTATGTATTTCGAACTCCAATCTGCCAAGATATAACAAAAACAACTTCAAATCTAATAGAAAAATCATCTAGAACCAAAATCCTAGCTTAAGAACAAGCCCATTTCGTCCAACCTTAAAACCCTCCAAAACTGAACTTAGAATCCCATGATTTTGACCTCAAACAACCATAATCCAACCACATTTAACTTCCATTTCAACAGAACAGAGAAAATCCAAGCTCAACTTTCAATTCATTTAAAACCCTATTATGAACAAATCTTGCAAAAATGAAGAAAATAAAGCTTAAGAAGCTTAATCTTACCTCAAGAAATGATGTGGAACTAAGGAGAGGCAATAGGCAAGCAAAAGGAACAGATTTGGAGTGTTTTAGAGAGAGAAAATTGAGTGATAGCCAAAGTGTCCAGGTATGCGGTTTATATAGACACCTGCCCAAAATGCATGGCTAACTCGAGTTATAAGTTCTCTAACTTGAGTTAAGTTTTCTGAGAATCTAGCCTTGAAGCATGGCTTACTCGAGTTACACAGAGGCTTACTCGAGTTATCCAATCATCATATAACTCGAGTAACATTTCCTCCAACTCGAGTTGAACAACCTCCATATAACTCAAGTTATCCATCCCATAACTCTAGTTATCCGAGTGTCAATTCAGCTAAAGTAACGCAAACTGTTTACTCGAGTAACTTATTGTTATAGGGGTTTAACAACTTTTAAACTTGCAAGAATATCAACATCCACACCTTCAAACATCCGTTTATCATCATTAACATCATCAAGCATCAAAGATCATTAATCAACACTCAAATTACCCCAAGGATCAAATCGGTCTAGATCAAAAAGCTATAAGAACTTTAATTGAAATGGTTAGGGGTATTACATTAAGTGCCAACACACTTTCATTTTTTATCGGGATCTTGTTTTTACTTTTTGCTCAAACATGTTGCGTGCTCAACTTTGACTGTTGGATATTTAAATATTCATCTGATGTAGGCATTGATTTGAATGGAATTTTCTAGAAGAACTAGTTATTTTCTTGTCCTTATGATGTGTGTGTACTTGCATCAGTTTGTTTGCTCAATGGTCTACTTCAACTTTTGACTTTGGAAGTCAACCAAGATTCCTTCTTTTTTGCTTGAAGGCTCTTTCGTGCTTAAGCAAATACACTTGCATGGCTTGTGGCTTGCTTGCATACATAATTTTACCGTTACGTGTGTAAAGTCATCTTCAACCTAAAACTCTATTTTACGAAAAATTTTTTACAAAAATACAGCATCAACAGTAAAAACATCTTCAATCCAAAATTCTATTTCTAACTCTAAAAAGGAATATTCTCTCAATATTCTTTCTAACTCACATTTTCTACTTTTATTTTTTACAAATTAAATATAAATTTAATTTTTTCTTAATTATTTGTTTAATAAAATTAATTATTTGGTTTGACAAAATAAGAATAAGATTAGAGCATCTCCAGCAGTCTCCTCAAGCTCTTTCCTTAAAACATAATATTTTATTTTATTATTTATCTCAAATTTTGAACCCAACCCTACTTTTACTATAATATATCTCATTTTTTTTCAATATTTTACTAATAAAATAACTAACAATTTTAACAAATCTACAGTTTCTCCTCAAATTTATTGAATTAACATTCACTCTTTAATACTATTTATCTACTTAATCAATAAAATAATCACTTTCTAATATTTTTGCTCAAATACACAAATTTTAAGAAAAACTAACACACAAATAAGAAGAAAATAATATATTTTGACTTCTCATATTGGAGAGACTGTTGGTGATACTCTTAAAACAAAAAAAATAGTTTTTTTACGTTGCTATTGTGTAGCGTGATACTGTAACAAATCTCAAAAAAAGGCAAAAAAGTGAAGTCAGGTTGGAGAGCTAATTTTTCCACAAGTTTTGCGTTTAACTCTATTTTTGCTACCGGTTGGAGTTGGTCTAACAACTTCCCTCATAAAATTGGAAGACTTTCCAGTAGCTACTACCTAGATATGGTCTTAGGTTATTGCATGTGTATCACATACTTAAGTGCGCAACTTTCTGCACTTGCATGCGCAACACCATTTCCTCTAATTTTCTGGTAGCCGTTGTCTGGATGAATTTACAAAGCTTGTTGCAAGCTTAACTATAAATTTACATGCGCAAAACTTGACATTGCATGCTTAACTGGTCCGTAGAGATTTTCTTGATCCATTTAGGGATTTACGTGCTTAACTTACTAACATACGCAAAGTCAACTATGTTTAACTAGTTGTGTGCTTAACTTAAATTGCTTTCTTATTTTGTTGATCATCAAAAATTAGAGAGAATTTTTCATGTGAAACAACTTTGCTTCAGCAACTTTTAATGCATGGTGTGCATCTATCTCCACCATTTGTCTTCTCTCTACTGCGGACACCGCCAACAATTTTGGAATTGATGAAGTGGTTTTACCTTAAGTTTTGTTCGTCTATCACATATGGACTTTGTTTTAGGTTTTATTTATTATCAGTTATTGTTGTTTTTTGTCTTGGTATTTCTATTATATGTATTTGATTTGAAGTCTAAAAGAAAAGAACTAGTTACTGTTTGTGCTTTAGGTTCTACAGTTGGTTCCATCTCACGTTGAGACTCTTAGGCAGCAGAACAACCTACTGATTCCGTTGTGGTTATGGCTGAACTAAAAGTTGCTAAAACAATGGTTGCAGAGGTAAATCCTAACATATGAAAAATACTACAACTAAAACAACAACAAAAATAGACACTAAATCCTAATTATTCAATATCCACAATAAACTACTCTAAAGCACAATAAGTTATTCAAAAATAAAAAAATAAATAAAAATAAATAACTACATAAATAATAAACTAATTACTAATCAAGAACATCAGGTGCCTTGGACGATTACGGCACTTATTTGAACTAACTAAAAATAACTGAGTACTTGAAAACCACAGTTGAAAGGGAGTAAAAGAATCAATGAAGATTGACCAATGCATGAAAATCGACTGGGTTTACATATACTAAATACATTCTTGTATAAAATATTATACATGAAAATAATTATAATACGGTGATAGAATGGAAGGTTTGAACAAGCGCAGTTCTTTGACTACTTTATGGTCGCCACTCCCCTTCATTTTCCTATTTTTTTCTGCAGCATCTCTTAAGACTTCAACTTCAAGGCATGGAACAAGTATTCCTTGGAACGCTCCTTGACTGACATTTGTTAGCACCCAGAGTTTATTTCTATTCTCTTTGCTTTGTCTCCTCAACTCTTCATAGTCACTTAAAGGGTTCAAAACATTGTTGATTTTCTGAAAAACCTTATTTTGGGTGCAACCATCCATTTGACGTCTGTTCTTACCATGTTGATACTAGGTAGATTCACAAGGTTCCAAATTTTTTGAGCTCCAAAGGATAAAAAATCTCAGCTTTGGAGGATGGAGTGTTCCAAAGGATTCAAGGCTCTGAAGGTGTTCAGAATTGTAGCATTCAAATAGTCAAGGGCTTCGAAGATTCTCCAAAGGATTTAAGGATCTAAAGGATTGAAGGTTCTGAAGGATCTTTGAAGGATTGAATGCTCCAAAGGATTTCAAGGGTCTAAAGGATCTTTCAAGGATTGACGCCTCCGAATGACTAAAGGCTCTGAATAATTTCTAACGGATTGAAGGCTCCAATGGAATTTCAAAAGATTGATAGCTTCGACTGTAAAGGGCCTGTGAATGATTCAATGCTCTTAAAGGACTATTGAAAAGTGATGGGTGTCAAGTCCAGCAAATACAACCTGTTTAGAAAATTACTCGAGCATAGCAGTGGACATGATCGATCCACAGAGGTCGGTTAATAATTGTTTATTTACAGAAATAAGATAAAGTTGCAGAAAGTATTTGTAGAGCCGAGAATGTGAAAGAACAAAAATCAAAGTTCGCATTGAAAAACGACAATAAATTGTTGCAATTAAAATAAGAGGAATTCAATAATGATGAAGGTCTAGCCGAGGTGTTTCTCCGTTCAACCCAGTGAGTCGATCACGGATACTAAGAAATAATATCGAGTATTCGAATAGATAGGGTTATAGCTATCAGTAATACACTCAAATAACTAATCTCTTCTTACTTAATCAATAGCCCTGGAAGCCCTACAAAGTATTTCACTCACTAATTAGATAACCTCTAGGATGCCCTGACAAGGTTTAATCTAATAGTAACAGTAAGAACCAAAGAAACCCCTATCATAGTCAGTGAAGTCAGAAACGCCATAAATCATTTAAACTAAATTACCCAATTCCATAACATGAAAGATGTGCAACCACAAATAGGCAAGTTATTCGCTGCTTATATTAGAATTAACGAGAGACGCTATATTAATCATGAATAGCAGTATATTATTCTATTAATTAATCAACGGGAAATTATTGAACAATCAATACAAATAATAATAAAAAACACGAAAGGCACAGGAATTGAATAAATACTCGAAATATTCAATAATATATAAAAACATAAGTCTCACAACCTACTTGGATCAAACACCGAAAGTATCTCGACTAAATGCGAGTTTAGTTACACATATTGAGAATAAACATGCAAAATACAGAAGAAAAGAGCTATTGGTTGTGCTCCTCCTCTGTCACATCTAAAAGATGTAAAATAAAGAGTTTTAGAGAGTATGCATACTCTACTCAAATTGTAACCCTATTTAAAATCCAATAATAATTAAAATAATGCTAATTAATTGTTCCAAAGAGTAACTGAAGCAAAAATGCCTTCAAATCATCCTTGACACGACAAGTTTAATGGGCTCGAGTGTCCAAAAAGTGCAACCCATCTTCCGCAATGAAAGTAAAAATAACATAAAAACATAAGGATAACAATAGTTTGGCATGCAAAACCAATGCAAAATGCAACATAGAATATGCATGAAATATAACCTATCAAATCTCCCCACACTTAAACAATGCTTGTCCTCAAGCATTCAACAACCCAAAAAAAAAAATCAAGGACCTCAACTCCTAATCACCCTCTTTACCCCTACATAATGTAATACCCAAGTCGATATGCACTCAAGACTCAAGAGCAAACACAACTAATGCTAGGTTAGCCGACATTTTTAAAAAGATTAGTCTCCACACTAGTAGTGCCCCTAAAAAGGATAGTCAAATTCACACCATCACAAGTAAAACATTTTGTCTCTAAAAGTGTTTAGGCTAGGGGTTTATGCTCAAATCAATTAATAGCAAGTCTTTCCATTACGTGGTATTCAGTCAAATCGCCACCACTATAAAGGTTAAACACCGATCAAAAAGAACTTCAGATAGGTTTGTAACGGGGCTAAAATAAGGGGTAATAAGTCAAGAGAAGACAATAGAAACAAGTAATATATTCCAACCACATAAGCATAAATGTCAATATTGATTAATAGAATTTGCATGTCTTTCCTTCCTTTAAAACAAGGCTGCCCAAAACACTCCAACTTCCTTTGTATTGCTTTTCTTCTTTCTTTCTTTTTATTCTGTTTTTGTTTTCTTTTTTTTTTTTTCATAGCAATGTCACTTTTTCAATACAAATTCAAAATTGGGCAGCCATGTTTTCTTTAAAATATAAGCATAAGCTCATTCACAAGACATGTTTATTTAAGCATTCAATCATGGCATTAAGGTAAAAATTAATTTAGCAATATATTACTAATAAAAAACTCTCAACTTAGGGTACATAGGTTGAGGTTTAAGAACGACAGTGGAAATAGTGAAAATGGGTTTAAAACAGGAAAGAAAAAGGCTAAAGGCTAAAAAATGGGTATATAATGGATTAATGTAAAAGGATGGATAATGAAAAAGGTAAAGAAAATGGTTAACAAACAATATCTTTCATCATTTGGTGTTTCAATTTGAAAAGGTGGTCTTGAAATGCACTTCATTGTAAGTTCTAGCAGTGTCCTGCTATGATTGACCAATCACACATTGGAAAAAAATAAAGTGTATGTAAAGGCTCAAATCTCACACAAGCATGTTTGAATTCAAACGATTCCCTTTTGGTTTTAGTACTAAGGGCTGTCTTTTCCTGAAGCTAAGGTCCATAGAAACTAAAATTATACAAAAATAGTTGTATAAGGGATCTCAGACGTTAAGGCACTTGAAAATTAAGTTTTTCAATATTAAGGACAAGCCCACACAAGGCACACATAAACTAAGCAGAAGATTCACACGAAGCAGAATGCAACATACAAAATGCAATGAATTTTTTTATTTTTTTAATAGTTTTGACATGACTTAGATATGGTCATGTGGTATGCAATACCAAAATCATAAACATACAAAAAATGACAAAATGCACATGCAACACCATCCAACTACTTAAATTTGCAAAAAGAAATTACAAAATTCACAAAAAATTCAACAAAAATCACAAAAAATAAAAACACAAAGACATGCAAACAAACAAACAAATTATCCACCCTCCTTACGCTTAAACATCACATTGTGTTGAACTAAACGTGGTTCACATTTGATTTCTTTTGTGTTTTGATTAATGAAAAAAACTTAGTAAGTCTGTTTTGAAGAAAGAAAATAAATCCCATATCAAAGATGACAAAGAAAAGTGAAGAAAATCATGTTGGCATGTCTAAGAGTCGACCTATGATGTTTGAGAGTTGACTGATGCATGGATAATTCATTTGAAGGTGTTCCTGACCTTGAATAGTTGACTAGTGCATTCAACGAATCAACTGGTGGACAAACAAAACCAAAAATATAGGTTGGTAGTTGACTGGTGAAAGAGATAGTCAACTAATGGAAGAGAGTCACTTAAGAGTCGACTCACAGAGTTGGGTAGTCGACTACTGAAGAGTATGATTGCTTAATTTTTCCAACGGATATTTCAAAGACAATGGTCATTTAACATATATTTATCTTCAGTAGTCGACCTATGAATATGGCCAATTGACAAATGCTATGAACAAAAGTGAAAATTGAAGGCAATAGTCGACCCATATGGCTAGTTGACTAATGCTTCGATCGTCAACTCGTGAAGTGGGTTGTCGACTAATAAAAGTTGTCAACTTCAAAATATCAACTTGATTGATTTCCAACGAGCCTCTACACTATTTGAAAAATTCAAACAACTTGAAGGGTGTCTCAAACACTATAAATAGAGGCTTGAAGGACAGAAAAAAGTACCTAACTCCTTGCTATATCAATTCTTCATTTGGTGCTCAAAAATTAGCTTTGTTGTAGGTATTCTTGCTTCATTCATTTACTTCAAAATCCCACCCTTTTGTTATTGATTTTTAAACCTTGTAAGAGTTTTGTAAACACACTTGTGTGAGCTAGGGAAGTGCAATCAAGAAGTGATTGCATAGTTTCCACTTGGTTTATAGTTGAACCGAAATCAACTAGTTGAAGGCTAGTATAGTGGAACTCAAGCTAGGAGCTTGAAGAGTGGACGTAGGCATCGATAATTGGTCGAACCACTATAAGATTGTGTTTGATCTTTCTCTTCACTTTTCATTCACTTAAGCTTGTTTTCACTAGCGAGCACACACACACTCTTATTACTAATAATTTTTCTAAGTATTGTGGTTTTTCAAGAAAAGATCCAATCACTCTATTCACCCTCGCTCTAGAGTGATTCTTGTGTCTTCACACTTTCCTTAACGTGTTAAAGACAATATAAAGTAAAATTGAAAAGGGAAGAAGAGATGCTTCTCTGGTCTATGGTGAAGGGCAGTGCGGCGATGACTCGTTAAAATAAGCAAAAAGGGCAGTGATGTTGTGCTCTGCGTGCTCAATTGTTATGGTCATTCGTTGCAGGAGGGTCTCCGTGGTACCTTGTCCTGCCTCTAGGTTAGGGGTGTAATAAAGTCGAGTCGAGTCAAGCCGAGCTTTAGAGCGTTCAAGCTCGGCTTGACTAAAATTTTTTAAACTTGAGCTTGAACTCAATTTCAAATTCTTGTTCAAGCTCAACTTATTACAAGGCTCACAAGCTCACGAGCTAGTTCGTGAGCTTTTCAAGCTCGGCTCAACAAAGGCTCAAATAAAATCATAAAAAAATTTGCAAGTTCAAATTGGACAACAGCTATAAAAAGAATACATTTAAGTTTAGGTTTGTTCAATAAAATCATATTGACCATGCGATTGAACAAAAAACTATTAGAAGTTAAAATTTGTTTCACAAGTTCAACATAATATTACATCTTATGCGAGCATGTCTGTTCTTTTATAGGCACAATCGATTAGTGCAAGCTTGCACTTTTATTAATGTGGCTCAAATATTAAATAATATTTCAAGCACAAGTTTTTTTTCATAATTTAGTTTAAAACGTATATACATTTATATATGTAGGATTTAAAAACCTTCCCACAATTTCGAATTAATATCCCTTAACTTTAATTCGATTTAAGCAATTTGTTAATTGTGGGCCAAGATCTATATTTCGCCTTCTCTTAGTCAAACGTTGGTTTGTACACCTAAGATAGGGTTATTTAGGTAGGAACTCTTTCCAATTACATCTCTATGTAACTCTTAGATCTTATGGGATCAACATCATATGTTGGGCACATCGCATTTTCAATGCCTAGGGTTGAAACTTATTCCTTACCCACGTTAACTCAAACCATCATTCGAGTGTTAGGCATAACCATTACCCTAACCCTTGCCTCACAAAGATAATCCAACACACCTAGCTTTGGCTAGCCCATGTTTAGATGATCGATGCCCTGACAAGGTTCTAATATGAAAGGCATTATCATGACTTACTTTTGAAGGGATTGCATTTTGCATACATAGGGAGAATAGTTTGCAACGACTTTTCATGGCATATCAGATTAGGCATACATTCACATTCATAATGTAAAGTTAAGAACATAAAAGTAAACGTGACATGCATGGACCAATGATC
>CAODLS010220834.1:0-22193 GCA_948243855.1 Flueggea neowawraea | reverse complement strand
ATAGGCAACACATTGAAACCAAAATTCCCCTTCTCCTTGCCCTATTAGGATTCACACACTAGGTTTTGGTTTTCTCCTTTAGTACAAGAAGAGAGCCAAATTCATTCTCAATCATATTAAGCTACATCCTAATTAGGGTTTCCTTGTCATACAAGAATAGAACTCCTAATTAGATGTGAATATGTGTGCCAAATTCCATTCCTTGTCATACAAGGATTGTGATCCCTAAAAAATAGGAAGTGAATGCCGAAATTCCTCTCCTATTTTTAAGGTTTGTGCCGAATTTTCCATTGCCCTAATCACATTAGGTTTGACCAAAATTCATCATGGGTTTCTTAATATTATTAGCCTTTTAATTATATGATACATTACCATAATATAAATCTCATGCATGGGCCAAATTATGTCACACATAATTAAACAATTAAGCCTATGATATTATGTGATTCATATTAAAAGCCCATCACATTAATGGGCTATGTATTAAATCATATTTAACACATAAATATAAAACCCCGAATTATTATTGATTAATCAAATTAACCATCTTAATAATTTGTTCATCACTAAGAGATAATATTTTGTAATCAATCCAATTCGTTCTTTGTGTGTGACCTTATAGGCCCACTCGAAATTGGCAATGGGCCTCGTCCCAACCTTTAGGCCCAAAGTCCATAAGCGGTATCTAGTAATACATTATGGCAACCCAAAATCGAGTGGTTGTCGATGATCCGAGTGAACCTTTCACAGTCTGATATATAGTCCTTTTGTCACCCGATATCTCATCTAAGAATAAGGCATGGTCACATGTCAACCTTATATAGCTTAGCGTGTTTCTTGATCTTGAGTAGATTAATATAACAAATGACATTGACAAACACCTTTATCAATTCATTCGAATATGCATGCATTCCATCAATCCTACTCATCAAGTGGCCAAGAGATATCACTCTTCAAAAGATGAACAAATTTGTTACTCTCACTATCAATCCTCTACATGATTCATGACATATCCAATCATAGCATTTATTATTACTCTGTTACATATAACATTTAACTAAGTCAAAACATGCGATTCCTCATGTAGGAGTCGATAGTGAGTTTCAGTCACAGGACTCATACATCACCACTGCATGAAAACTACTTTGTGACAATGATCCATGAAGTGCTTTCATAGCGGGTCAGTCCAATACATGTTCCCCAACATGCATCTATGTTCTAAGTTGATGTCTCATATCCATAATTAGTAAAAGGTGATTATCCACTTAGCAACATACTAATATTTAATTCATTATCATTCCCATGATAATGGTCGTTAGGGAAATTTAGAATAGTATTCCTTTTATCTCTATGGTTTTACCATCAAGTCACGTACTTGATGGCACAAAGAAGAATAAACTATTCATGGAGTTTTATCTTCATAAAACAAATAATATTTCATAGAAATAAAATGTCTCTTTATTATTAAATAAACCAAAATAACAATGTTTACATGATTAGGCTAGGGCACAACACTAACATACAAAGTCTCACTTATCAAGTGGCCTGTGATATCTTCTCTCTTTACGAGAGTGGAAATTCCTTCACTTCACTCATGTTTCTCAGTTGACTAGGATATTTAGAATAGTGTTGTTTTACGGATTAAGGTTTTACTATCCAAAACATATTTGAAAACTTAATCAGAACCACTATCCACAGATAATTAATCCAATTAAATATGCATAAAAATAAGAAATAGGATGAAAATGCCTCATATATATATATATATATATCAAATATAAAAGGGTTCGAATATAATGTGCTTGGGGCTAGGGCTTACACTAACAGTCACCTCTGATCCTCAACTGATGATACCCCGACCTAAAGTCGATCTTAGAGAACCACTGAGCTTCCTACAACAGATCAAACTAATCATCTATCATCGGGAGTGGATATCGGTTCTTCACTATCACTTTTTTCAGCTGTCGGTAGTCTATACACATTCTTAGACTACCGTCCTTTTTCTTTACAAACAATACCGGCACACCCCAAGGTGAAACGCTTGGTCAGATAAAACCCTTATCCAACAACTCTTGCAACTGAGTCTCCAAATCCTTCAACTTCGTTGGTGACATTCGATACTGTGAAATCGATATCAGACTGGTACCCGAATGCACCTCTATGGCAAATTTAATATCATGCTCCAGCGAAAGTTCTGGCAACTCCTCAGGAAACACATTAGAGAACTCTCGCACTACTGGCACGTCTTTTGGCTTTAACTCTGAACTCTGCGGTTCGGTGAGCACAAAGGCCAAATATGCCTCACAACCACAGCGAATCATCCTCTCTGCTCTGACATTTGACACGTACCCCTGTAGGACACTATCACACTCACCCTAATAACAGAACTTGCTCTGACCTGGCGGTCGAAAGCATACCCTTTTCACAAAGTAATCTAAATTAGCATGCCAAGTCGAAAGCCAATCCATACAAAATATCACATCAAACTCACCTATATCCAATACTGTCAAATTGACAGTCAAATCATGCCATCAAAGGTAACCACACAACCCTAGACCTCAGAATCAACTATAATCTTGCTGCCCAATGGTGATGAAACCTCCAATAATCTGCCTAACAGATGCACTGCTAATCCAATATGCTCAACAAAATATGGTGTGACAAAAGAATGCGATACATCAAAATCAAATAAAACATAAGAAAAAATACTAGAGATGGATAGCATACCAGTCATTGCTGCATTGGAAGTATGTGCCTCTTGACGAGTTAGATGATACACTCGGGCCTGCCCTCCTACAGTAGAACTACTCTAACTGGTCTGACCACATTCACCACCCTGACCAATCTAACTACGGTTCCCAGATCCAGTTGTACCTCTGCTTGTGCTTCTGCCCGCTTCAATGCTAGTAGTGGTTGTACCTCATACCACTGATTGCACTGTCAGTGATCCTAAACCTTACTTGATAGGACACTCAGCCACCTTATGTCTTAACTGTCTACAATGGAAATAGAGATCCGCTACTTGTTACAAGTCCCTATGTGCCTCCTCCCACAGGTCTCGAAAATGAATACGAGCCTCCTAAACTCTGTCCTTCGGCATGCCCAACTGGTTGTGTCATACTACCACTCTGGGAACTCTGTCCCTGTCTATAACCTCCAGAGGAATGCCTACATCTCTACTCAGACTGACCACTCTGTCCACAACCCTACTGGCCTTCAGATGTACCCTCAGTCTTTGTCCTCTTATGCTCTCTTGGATGCCTCGCATCCTGATACTACATGCCTCTCGCAGCCTTAGAAATCTGTGGTACTGTAGTCATACCCAGAGTTGCCACCACTCTACTAATATTTGGCAACAACCTATTTAAGAACTTCCTTACTAAGGCTTCCTCACCACGGGCATCAGCAGGTGTATACCTGCTCAACTCTCAGAACCGGTCCTCATAATCGATCACAGACATACCTGATTCCTGGAAAACTCATTAAATTGATCTGCCTTCCTATTCCTTTCACTCTGGGAAAGAACAAACAACATGAGTTCGCTCTTGAAATCATCTCATGTAACAATCCTATGAGCTCCTCAGTCCTGCCACAACTTAGCAGCTCTACCATCCAGGAGGAATGAAGCAAGTCTAACCCTTGTTGCCTCATTGGTGAGTTTCATCGCCTCAAAACATCGCTCCACCGTGAAAGTGAAAGTATTAAGGTCATCTCCCATCTTTCCCTCAAATCGGGGAGGAGTGAGCTTCATGAATCAAGCCAGACAAGCCTGAGGATTTTCCAGCTCCACTACAAGTGCTGGTATTGGTGCTGGTGCTACCACCTCAGGCTGGGGTGGAGGAACTAACGGTGTCGCAACTGACTGGTCTGGTGCTGTTGCAACTGGCGGACTGGTTGATCTCCAACTACCTGACCTGGATGAGCCCTTTCCATATGCTCAAGAACTCGGGTCATTTGCTCAAACATCTCCATTTGAGTTGTGAGGAGCTGTTGAAGCTGAAGCTGTTGCTGCTGAGCTGTAACCTCTGGCACACTATGCGTATCTTGTTGATCAAGAATAGAATGAGCAGCAGTCCCAATAGGCAAACGCCTAGGCCCCCTTCGACCTCTACCTCTACCTCGAGGATAATCCATATCTACAAACAAACAGAATTGTGTATGCAAATGTCAAAATGCATGTGACTACCACAATACCAAAATGAAGATTAGAAGAATATATAGAGGCAAATCAGACAAACTCAATCAAACATACTTATGCTCCACACCGACCCCAAACTTACGAAAACCTAGGGCTCTGGTACCACTTTTGTCATGACCTATTCCCAGATCATGACCGACATGCAAGGCAGACCGTCTGTGGGAGCCCGGTCCATCTCACACAATCCTAAAAAAATCAAAAATGCAACCCCTTTAATTATCAAAACATTTTTAATAAAAAATTTGATATTGAAACACATGTATAAATAAATAAATATATCAACATGTAATATTAGTGAAATCAGATACAAAGAATATAAAATATATCGAAGAAATCAAAAATCAAAATAGGAAAACCCAGTAACCTAATATCATCTCAATACGGAGCTCTAAGACAAAAGAAGAGGCTCAACCAAAAGGGCGTCACTGACCAATACACAATGCCTCACTGAGCAAGATACCAAACGGTTGTCGAGCTAAAAGTCAATCTGCATACAAAGTAGATATAGACAAGGAAAAAAAACAGGCTTCAGAACCCATTAAGGAATGACACTATTAAGTGTCTCATACGTGCTTCACAAAGATTGGTTTGAAAACAGTTTAAAATACTACGCGCATGTATAACAAAGAGTACATATGTGGTAGAGTTTCTGAAAACATTTCGAAAATATTCGCAAACAAGGCAAATAGCATGCACGAAAACATTTGTAATACTATTTATAGTATCAAAATAGAGTCAGAGTATACTGGCGATAGGGGACCAAAAATAAAGATATAACAGGTGTGGACTCCGACACCACCCAAATGCAAAGTATATGTGGACTACACCACTATCAAATCATGCGTAAGGCCAGGACATCATGGCTATCAACACTCCCTGATAGTGGGGGCTTCATCAAAGCATTAGTATATCAAAGTGTTGGAATTCGTAAATGATTTATGACATTCATAAGGATATTACGCAACAAAAATAACAAAAATTTCTATCCTAAAATTCCACCAAGGATCCATGCACATCAACATACACGAGTAGGGCTAGTGAATTTACCTTAAATCCAAGTTCAAACGAATGGTTGACTGGAGTATTGATTTTCCTTTTAGTCAAGGTCGAATCCCCTATCTCCCAAGTTGTCTTTGCACGAACGTGACTAAATGTATCCACACAAACGAACTTTGGAGAATTGACTTTGTGTACTAGCACAAAGAATCTCTATTCTATTTTCTCACAAATAATTTTCTCTCTTTTAATTGTGGTACTCACAAATTTGGCCAAGCTATGAAGAATATGACAAGGGTGTGCTCCTATTTATAGGCATAAGAAAAACCCTAAATAGGTGAACTAGGGTTATCCTTTCTTATCCCACAAGAATAAGTTCTTCTAATTAATCATGTGCACTAATTAGAACTCTTCCTAATTAATCATACGCACTAATTAGAGCTCCTAAAAAATAGGAGTGTACAGAATTTTTCCTAAAAAATAGGAGTGTATGTTGAAATTCTTCATGGGTTTATTAATGTTATTGGACTTTTAATTATATGATACACTATCATTAAATAAATCACTCCCTTATTAAAATATATGGGCCGAATTTATTATGTCTTACATAATAACATGTCCACAAAATATTTAACTTAAATAAGATGCAATTTATAACAAAAGCCCATTATATTAATGGATTATATCTTATATCATGTTTAAGATGTAAATCACAAAACCCTGAATTATTAATAATTAATCAAATTAATTATCTCAATAATTCAAATACCACAAGAGAGAATATTTGTAGTCCAATCTAATTCGTTCTAGTGTGTGACCTAATAGGCCCATTTGAAATTAGCAATGAGCTTTGTCCCAAACCCTTCAAGCTCAAAGTCCATAAGCGGTATCTAGTAATAAATTACGGCAACCCAAAATTGAATGGCGTCGGAGATCCGAGTTAACCTTTCACAGTTTGATATTTAGTCCTTTTTTTCTCACAATATCTCATTTAAGCATAGGGCATGGTCACATGTCAACCTCATATTGCTTAACATATTTCTTGATCTCAAGTAGATTGATGTAACAAATGACATTGATAAACCTCTTTGTTAATTCATTCGAGTATGCATACATTCCATCAATCCTACTCATCAAGTGGCCAAGAGATATCACTCTTTATAAGAGGAACAAGTTCATCACTCTCACTATCACTCCTCTACAAGATTCATGACATATTCAATCATAGCCTTTATTGTTACCCTATTATGGATAACGTTTGACTAAGTTAAAATATGTGATTCCTCATGTAGGAGTCGATTGTGAGTTTTAGTCAGATGACTCGAATATCACCACTGCATTAAAGCTACTGGTGACATCAATCAATGAAGTACTTTCATAGCGGGCTAGTCCAATACATGTTCTCCAACATGTATCTATATTCTAAGTGATATCTTATATCCATAATCAGTAAAATATGATTATCCACTTAGCAACATATTAACCTTAATTCATTATCATTCCCATGATAATAATCGATTAGAGATATTTAGAATACTATTCCTTTTATCCTTATGGTTTTACTACAAAGTCACACACTTGATGACATAAAAAAGAATAAATTATTCATGGAGTTTTATCTTAATAAAACATATAATATTTCATATAAATGAAATTCCTCTTTATTAAATAAACCAAATGACAATGTATACATGATTGGACTAGGGCACAAAACTAACAGTCTCTCACTTGCACTAGTCCCAATCAGGAATGAACCTAATACCTAAAGACATTATGTGTCTTTCATGTTTCGGTTTTGGGAGAGCCTTTGTCAAAGGATATGTCACATTGTCATTGGTGTCAACTTTGCATATCTTGACATCTCCCCTTTCGACTATCTCTCGAATGAGGTGAAAATGTCTAAGTATGTGTTTGGTTCTTTGATATGATCTAGGCTCTTTGGCTTGAGCAATGGCCCCATTGTTATCACAAAACAAGTGTACTGGATTTACAATGCTTGGGACGACATCCAAATCATTAATGAACTTCTTGAGCCAAAAAAATTCCTTTACTGCATCTGACATAGTTATATACTCAGACTTTATAGTAGAATCAGTCATAGTGTCTTGCTTGGAGATTCTTCAACTGGCTGCACCTCCATTTAAACAAAACACATAACCAAATTGCGATAAAAAATCATCATGGTCAGACTGAAAACCATAATTAGTGTAACTACTCATGACCAGTTTGCCTTCTTTTCCTCCATAGACCAATAAAACATCCTTAGTTCTTCTCAAGTACTTGAGAATATTCTTCATTGCAGTCCAGTAACTTTCACCTGGATCAAACTAGAATCTACTAGTCATGCTTAAAGCAAAAACTACATCAGGGCATGTACAAAATATGACATACATGATGGATCCAATAGCATAAACATATGGTATCCTACTCATGTAATTTTTGGCTTGCCTTGTTGTAAGACAACCAGCCTTGTTTAATGGTTTTTCAAGAACCATAGGAATCATTCCTTTTATGGAATTTGGCATGCTAAACCGCTTTAGCACTTTACCAATGTACACACTTTGACTTAGTCCAATTAGCCTATTGGATCTATCTCTATAGATTTGTAACCTTAGGATACGTGAAGCTTCACCTAAGCCTTTCATTGAGAAACACTTTTCTAACCAAGTCTTGACACTTAGCAAGGTTGGAATGTTGTTTTCAATTATTAAGATGTCGTCTACATATAGCACTAAGAAAACTATAATACTCCCACTAACTTTCTTGTATACATAAGGCTCATCTTCATTTTTGATGAATTCAAACTCTTTGACGACTTCATCAAAATGAAGATTCCAACTTCGAGATGCTTGCTTTAATACATAAATAGATCTTTGAAGTTTGCATACCGTATTAGGATTCTTAGGATCTACAAAACCCCCAGGTTGTGTCATATATGTTGGAGAATTTTCGGTCTATTGGAATGGACAGCGGAAGCGACTTGAGAAGACAGATAGAGAAATCAACACAAGGATTTATAATGGTTCGGCCAACCGTGCCTACATACACTACATAAGTCTCACCACTTAGGATTTTCACTAAAACAGAGATTGATTATGGCTCAATCCAACAAAGCCAATACACGAGGTTGATTACGGCTCAACACCTCCAAGGCCTACACACTGTTGTTTTTTATAGGCTCACAGCAAACCTCTACAATTGTTGTTTTACTTAGGCTCACAACTAACCTCTACACTGTTGTTTTACTTAGGCTCACAACAAACCTCTACATTGTTGTTTTACTTAGGCTCACAACAAACCTGTTTCACACTCTCAAAGTGTATGTAAAACTATTTACAATAGATTGAAGCACTGTGTTAGAATTGGATATTTGAGCTTGATGCTTGAACTTTGATCTATAGCTCGATTGGTTGTTTTTCTAGAATGGAATTCATATGAAATTTGGTACAATGAGTTTTGAGGTTGCTCAACACGTTCTTGGTCTTCTCTTGATGTATTTATAAACCTTTGAATCAATATGACCGTTGGAGAGAAGAATATAGTCGTTGGAGTCTGTTTAAAGCTATTTGCTGCTGTCTGTGCCAATCTCACGTACGTTACCACAATATGACGTACGTTACCTGACTTTAGCTCCAGCACACGTACGTTAACATTACTTGATGTACGTTGATCATAGTGATTCCCAGTTCACGTACGTTAATAATAATTGACGTACGTGACTTCTATGTTTGAACCATCCAGTAGCTTCTATTTTCAATTCGGAGCATCTTGCGTACATGAAACTCCATCTCACGTACTTTTAGATCAATGTGACGAACGTGATGTTTTACTCTTGCGTACGTCAATTAAGACACACGTACGTTAACTTCTTATGACGTAAGTGAAATGTGCTTCAGATGGTTCCAGTGGCTTCTGTTTGTATTCAGACCCTCGCTAACGTACGTTAGATGCTTATGTGACTTGGTTTCGCAACTCCAAGCTTTCCAACGTGTTTCTCTTCAACTCAAATGTTTTGCCCTTCATCAAAACCTTTTGCTCATCATCAAAACACATAAGAAACTTATTATTGATCACCCATGATCCAACAACATACACATCCTCAAGGAGATTTCCATTTAGAAAAGCGAACATCCATTTGCCATATCTGATAGTTATAATATGTTATAATGGCAAGAAGAACCCTAATGGATTTGACCATGACGACTGGTCAAAATTTTTCGTCATAGTCAATACCATGAGTTTGTTTAAAATCTTTTGCAACAAGTTTTGCTTTGAAGATCACATCAGCCTTTAACTTGTAAATCCATTTACCAACAATGACCTTGGCTCCATCAGATGGATCCACTAAGTTCCAAACTTGGTTAACATACATAGATTGCATTTCTAAATTCATGGCTTTATGCCATCTTACAAAATTAGGATCTACAATCGCCCATTGGTAGGTTGTAGGCTCATTATGGTCTACAAGAACAATTCTTTTAATGTTAGTTATGAGAAATTCATATCTCTCATGCTCGTGACGAATCCTACCAGACCTTCTTGGGCTGATTTGTGGATTATTATTCATGGCATCGAGAGTAAAAGCAAAAAAAGGCTTGAAAAGTATACAGACTTGGGTTTTTTTCTTGTTTATGAGATTGAATGACAAAATGCAATACAAATTGAAAGTTGAAGAGTTATTGAGTAGGTTAGGGTTAGGTTCAGTTTTGGCCAAAGTTTTGGAGATTTTGAGTTGTTTTGATTAAAATGATTATAGATTCTTGTTCCTA
Source organism: Flueggea neowawraea (assembly GCA_948243855.1). Taxonomy (NCBI): domain Eukaryota; kingdom Viridiplantae; phylum Streptophyta; class Magnoliopsida; order Malpighiales; family Phyllanthaceae; genus Flueggea; species Flueggea neowawraea. The sequence goes on along the minus strand of CAODLS010220834.1, from coordinate 12,230 downwards.
AGGTTGATTAGAGTTAATGTAGGTGATTGGGGATGATTTTTATCGGTTCAGTCGAGAGTTGGATGTTTTAGGGTGATTTTCTATCGAAGGGATCAAAACCTAAATTTTTGAATATTTGAGGACTAGGTTATGATTATGAATAGTTGGGTGAATAAACTTGATATTTGGAATATTTGGGGCCAGCTTTGTAATTTTGAAACTTTAGGGATAGATTTGCAATTTCTAAGCGTTTGATAACTAATTTGAGAATTTTGACTACTTTGAGGGCTGGTTTATAATTTTTGAAAAGTTCGAGGATTGATCGATAATTTTTTGAGGTCTTAGGGACTAAAGTTTAATTTTACAAAAGTTGAGGGACTGAACTATAATTTTACATTGAACATAATTTTCGAGGCAATAGTAATAGATTCTTATTCGAAATAGGTTTTTTCTCTGTGCGGGAGCATCTGCATCTCCATTTGCATTATCATACATTTTGGTACTGTCACAGTACCAACATCATATCGTTGATTCTTCTCTGATAACTGTTTCAGTTTCATATTCTGGGAAGCGAGGTTAGCCAACCACCAGTGGATCATGAGTGAGCCATTCAGCTTGGATATCTAGGTGAGTGCGATGACAGTTTCAGACACATAGGTTGTATCTTTTGAAACTTATATATTTTTTATGTGTCTGGATATACTATGAAATTTGACTAATAATTATCCGGCTTAATAAAATCTGACCTGTCTGAAATATCTGATATGGAAAACCTGTCTGAATTGCATTATACTCTTATGAATTGAATATTGTATTAGAATTATATTTCTCTGGAACAATTAATCTATTTAGGAATAAATATATTTTGTTGGGACTAATAGTCTACTTTGCACATCTGTTGCCTAAAATATTTTGAAAAGGAAAATTTTGAAATTTTGTATATGGAATATTGTAGTCAATAACTTATACTCTGAATAATATACTATATGTGTTATATAATTTACTCTGCAATAGTTTTTTGAAATTTTTTATCTGCCTTTTATGATGTCTGTTGTTTATTTGGTTAGTGAAATACTAGGGTGTTAATAGTCTGTTATTTGATTTCCGTAATCGGAGTATTACATGTTTTACTGGTGGTGCATCCACTAACTTCCGTCTGATGCCGTATTTTAATATTGGCAATGTTTATTACTTAAATTATTCTGACTCAGGACACCTATCATACGGGGGTAAATATAGCATTTGGTATACCATTGTGAAGACCTAGTTACCAAGATTGGTGGTAACCCGTGTGTCTAGCGCAACACACGTGAACTATTTTGTTTTGGTGGCAGGAGTCCACGTATGATCTAATAACATGAGTCCACATATGATCCTTATTCTGATTTTGATTTTGATTTTGATCCCCTATCAGACTGTTTAGTATGATTTGATTTATGATTGGATATAATAAATTTGGGAAGTCTGTGTTATTGCTTATTTTTCCGTAGTATATTGTACTACTGGGTATATCTTGTTGGAGCACGTGGACTGCAACGCTCGTGGATGTACTTAGATCAGTTTTTTCTGTTACAATTTTGAGATCCTTAGGATGGATGGAGTACTATTTTGAGCCCCGAAGGCTGTCAGTTGTTAGCCCTTTTGAGCCGGATACTGTTTAGGCTTTTAAGGCTGCTAATTTATTTTTTATTTGATCATGTCAGCACAATTCTAATATAATACGGGTGTATGATTAGTGATTATTAAATCTATTAGTTCTGTAATTAATAGGAATATATAAAATTTTGTATACTCTGTGCGATATGATTTTGTATGTATGCATGTTACATGCCTTATCTGTCTTCCGTTATATTGATCATTCTGCCTGACTGTATGTTGGTTGTCATATGTGCAGAAGTTTTTGAAACATTTTTTGAACATTATTATGTATTAGTGTGTGTATGTGTTTGTGTGTGTGTATATATCTGTATGTGATATTTTTAAACTGTTTTAAAAAACAGCCTTTGTGATGCACGTATGAGGCAATCTGGAGTATTGTTTCATCACTGAGTTTACTCACCCCTTCCCTTAATATTTTTCAGGTAATTTTGTTGATTGTGATCCTTCGGCATTCAACACTCGGTGAGGTATTCCGAAGTTGCAGTCAGATCCCTTTGTTCGAGTCTAGTTTATTTGTTTTGTTAGTTGCTCTACACCGGGATACTTGTGAGTGTAATATATATATATATATTATGAACTTTAAGATAGAATACGGTGGGCTGAAGACTAGTTTAATTGCAGATGTCTTGTTATTGTGGGTGTCTTTTCCATAACATCGGATCTCCAGCAGTGAGGCAATACCTAAGGAAGAAGAAACAACTAAGGGGACCTGAGAACATAAGTCCAACTAAAAGATTTCTCTTTTTATTGAATTTTTTTATGATTTTAAATAAGTATTAGCATCTATTTTGTTGATTGTTGAGTTGTTATATTATTCATTTGACCACTAGAATGAATTCGAGTTGTCATGAAGAAGGTTTAGGGATTTGGTTTTTGTTTTGTCATGTTCTGTTTAAAGTTTGGCCTGCTCTTTTAGTTGTGTTTTCTTCTCTATTTTGCTCGTTGCATTCTAGTGATTTTAATTTTGCATGGTTCTATATTTTTTTAACATGATCATTCAAAGTTCCATGGAGGAAGCAGTCGGATCTGCTGCCTTAAAACGTAAGGTAGCGTAGCAGTCGTCAGAACTTAGGGTAAAACGCAGGATCTCGAGCAGCAAGGCAAGACCTAAGGAAGAAGATACAACTGAGGGGGCTCGAAAATATAAGTCCAAGTAAAAGATTTCTCACTTTTCTAAACTTGATTATTGAGTTGTTATATTATTCATTCAATTGATAAGTATTAGAGCCTATTTTTTATTGTTGGAAAACATCATTTATATCGAAACTATGTACTCCTATAACTAGAGACGATGAGGAGCCTTCTCAACTAGCCTTATATCACTACAAGAAGGAACACGTTAGTGTTCTTTCTTCTTTTTTTTTTGGCTTTCTATCATATATATCTAAATTTGATCTCACTTATTGACTTTTTGGGTGATTCTTTTTTTTTTATGTTAAATTTTTGTTAGGGTGCAAAACATGTGGTTTCAAAGCGGTTGGTATCGAATTGGTTTTTCGTTGGTAATGGTTCTATGTTACATCATGTGAACTTTATGGCCAAGAAACCGGATGATAGTGACGCTGTCCTGTTTTTTGCTGAGTTGAAGGAGGTTGGGGCTGATATTTTGAGTATAGCAGCAAACATGGTTGAACCACAGAAACCAATGAAATTTAGTTATTTGCAAAGAAACAAAAAAAATAAAATAAGGTGGCAAATATTGTAAATGAACCCGTAAATGTAAAGGAACATAAGCAGAGATTGCAATTCGAAAATTATTGACAATGCAACAATTAAAATAAGAGAAATTCAATAATGTTGAGAGCCTAGTCAAGGTACTTCTCCATTTAATTCATTGAATTGATAATTGACACAAAGAGTAAGATCTAACTGTTCGAATAGATTGGTTATGGTTTTTGGCAACCGCTTTAAACAACCAGCCTCTACTTACTTTGTCGATAATTTTAGGAACCCTGACAAATTATTTCCCTTACCAGTAAATAACCCCAAAGACCTCTGACAGGATTTAATCTACTAGCAATATTAAGAATTAAAGAGACTGAATCCAACCTAACAAATTCGAGACCTCGATTTATTTAGACCTAGCTATTAAATTCCATAACATAGAAGATGTGTAGCCACAAACAACTACGCTATTTGCTACCTAGGCTAGAAACTAACGACACCTCGCATTCCTAACTAGAATTTTATTATCATGCCAATCAATCAACCGCACATAGTTGAAATAATCAACACAACAATAATACAGCAAGTAAGCACAAGAATAAAATAGATATTCAAAACAGTAAAGATAAATTAAGAACAAGAGTCTCACAATTCGTTTGTATTAAACATAAAAATACCTCAGCTAGAATGAGTTTAGCAATGCATGATTAAAGTTGAAAAACACAAAAGAAAGTGATGGCAGCTGCTGTTCTTTAGAATATGTGTGGCTCCCCCCAAAAGAAGAAAAAAGGAGGTTTATATATGTGTCACTTAAAACCTAATCCTCCTTAGACAAAATTACCAAAATAGCCAATAAAATGTATTGTTCTAATTTCCTAGAGTAAAAGTACTCAATTTAATTGGTTGATTAAGTACTTGTGTCCAGTTTGTAGCCTATACAACATGATCATGTCGTATTCCATTCCAGACCCAGACATCACACAAAACAACATTGTTTTGCTCATTTTTAGTCAACATTCACCTAAACAAAATAAAGAGCAAAAACAACATAAAAACACTTATGATAATAGTGAATCCTTATGCAAAACAAATACAAAATATGACAATTAACATGCATGAAATGAAACCTGTCACCCTTAAAGTCTGCAATGATCTTCATAAGCATTTGGAATACAAATAATGATCTCTCTGCATGCTTGGACGAATCCAACAAAACTGAAAACAACTCAAAAGCATCTTAATTATTTTGCTTATACAAGACATGGTATCTCTCAACACTTCCATTTGCAACCCACCATTTCAAAAATATGAACTATGATTTTAAACACATCAATATAATGCTTGATGAAAAATGTTGTTCTTATACATTGGATGAAGAATTTCCAATGCTTTTTCTGGCATTCCTTCCTTGGGCAACAACTTGATGTATGTATTGTATGTAAATAAGTTAAGAACAATCCCATGCTCTTAATACATCTAAGATATATTTTTTTTTGATAAAGAGGACGGTACCTCACAAATTTTATTAATAGCTCTCACTCATGACGGAGGAATATAGTGGTTACAAAGACAACACATAGAAACATAAAACAGATGAAAAGAACCTAGAACCAGATTTGCCTACTTTTGCTTCAATCACAATGAAGAACTCTCAGCAATGATAGAAGTCGAAGCCACCATACCTAACCACCACCAAGGCTTCAGTCATTGCCAAGGTCAAACCTATTAACACCACCAATACAACCACCAAGCTCAAACCCACCAATAGCAGTCACCACCACCCATCTTAGGCACACATCCACCTCCATAAACATCACTAGAGACCTGCATTCTTTGCAACAATTTTTTGTTTTCAATCCACTGAAACCCATTTCGTACCAAACCCAATTTAAATTAATCCCATCGATCAACCCACTACTACAAGACAAACCTAATCTAAGCCTTCTCTTCCACTTAACCCACTCACTGCCGGTATTATGCAGAACTAAGACACCCTTAATTAAGACATCATCTCCATAACCAAAATCAAGACCCCTTATTTACAATCAAGACATCGAAAACCCACCTCCAATCGAAACCCATATCAAAAATCCTTCATTACAACTAAAGACGTCGAGGTTGGGACCCGCCTCGCAAAACAATGAAAAAACATAGGATAAAGAGCAGAGAAAAAGAGTTGGGTCGGATCTTGGGGCCCATGACCGTGACATGGCTAGAGGTCTTCACCTTGCCTTTTTCTACTAGGTTAGTACAAAATGAGGTGGAAGAAAAAAACTAGGCTTTAGGATTTGGTGTTTTAATTGGGAGAGAGAGAAGTGGAAGAAAGAAGTGGGAGAGAGAGAAAAGAGAGAGGGTTTCATGAGATAGAGAGAGAAAAAAATGTTAAGAATGGTTGTGGTTTTTGAATTTAAAGGAGGTTAGTTTCGTAAACTTCCATTCCCGTTAACTCTATCAGTCAAAACCACACATTAAGGACTAACTTACTTTCGCAAAAAAAAAAACATGACGACTAACCTATTTATCAGGTTAAATCTGAGGGACTCTAAAATTTATCTTCCCTATAATCAATTAATAAAGCATGCATAGTAGTTGTCATTGCTTTATTGAACCCCTGCAGGCATAAGACAGATATTGGATGAAGATCACCAAATCACCAAGGATATGTTCTTTCAAGAATATGTATGTGAATTAGGCTTGTCTACATTTGCCCGCACAAAGCCTTTTTAGATACACAATCATTTCAATCTAATGCAACAACTTCGAATTTGCAAAATTGTAAACAAAAATCTTCTTCTCTAATACCAAAATTATCTTGTCTTGCCTTAACTTCACGGATCAGTCCTCCTGCCTAAGTGACAACTGCACAGCACCAACTCCGAGGATTGGAAAAAAATAACCCAAATCATAAACTATCAATCAACATCACTATGCTTCAATCTTTCAAATAATCACAAACCCAAACTGAAATTAGAGTCATCAAATATTCAACTAAACCTTCTTGTAAATTAAACTTATCATTGAAGCTCTGTACTGCGGAGCCTATGGACGATAGCCTCTGTTGAGAAAGCCGGCGTGATGAATGCCAACGGGTAAAACAATGGTAATGCGACTTGTGAGGACCTGTGACTAGTTCAGACAAGTGGTACCTGAGATATGTTTGTATTTTATTTAAATTTGTCCTTGGAGCCTCTTGTTCTTCCTTTTCTTCATAAACCCAAATGTAATAAGAGTGTGTAAATCATGCATCAATAAAAAAGAGTGCTAAAGAGAATTTAAGTTGGTGGGAGAAAATAAAATGAAGAGGCTACAGAGGTTTAATTATCTTTAATGTGGAATACAGTTACAACTAAAAAGAAAATAAAAAGCAATTGTAGTGTTCTCCCTTGCTTAAAAACAATTATGTAGTTGGAATTGCCTTGGAAAGGTTCTACAGTAAACATCCAAAATTCTAATATTTAGATGGAGGACATAGGTGCAAGTTGTGGCCAAACTGATCGATTCTCTCACAAGTACATGATAATCAATTGTAGTAATAAAAAGCCTTAGAGTATTTCTCGGGTGTTGGATCCATATGAAATGTGTCTAATTGTGATGAAATAAGAAGATAAACGCAAATAAAAACATCAAATGATTTTTTTCAGTTTTTGTAAATAAAAACAAGCAACAAAGTAAATTCAAGTTCTTAATAATAGGAAATGTTAGGGCTTTCAAGATAAACCCAAGGATTTAGTTGCCAAATGAATGAAAATGAGTTTTAAGAAAAAGGTGTAAGTATTCTCTCCACATGAATCACTCAAGGCCTCTCTCGAGGCCACTCAAGTCGTACATATGCTTCCTAGGAGAGTCCTTTCGGCCTTACCTAGCCAAACTAGGCCTATTAAGTTCATAGAGGAATTTCATTAAACTACTTATAGGCACTAAGTATCCCTAATTTAACACTCAATAAGTTTTATGCTTGTAGACCTAACTCAAACTTCATATTTCGATCCATCACTTGGATTTGTCAAAAATAATATTGTGGTAGCTAAGCACAACATCATTCCATACAAAAAAGTCATAAAATTCACCAACAATAGATATATCAATAAAATCTCAAATAGCAATAGATGATAACAATAAAACTTCATACACACATATGGTCATTCAAGTTTGTACACATATATGGCCATTTATTCAAACAACATCAATTTATGGCTTACATCTCTAATATCCTAACAAAGAGACTACGCTGACATATTTTAAAAATAAAGCATAAAACCATAAATAAACACCCTAAACATATTTTCAAACAAAGAAAAAGCTGACAAAAGGGAAGAATAAAGCTTCTCTCAATGGCGATGAAAGATCCTTTTCAAGCCCCCTTCTCTTTCCTCTTCATTGCTTTGCATCCACCTTGGAGATGGATTGGAAAGAATAATTCTCTCCCTCTTTAAGGTGTGTCAAGAATGCCAAAAATAGTGTGAAATAAGTATATTTATAGCCCTCTTGTTCCCCCAAAACCCTAGGAAAAGTGTCCAAAAGTTTCCACCTTTATGTGCAATGGTCTCTACTATTTTGTCCTCTTTTTGCCACTTTTTTGCCTCTTTCAAGATGCCACAGCCGTGGTGGTCCATTTTCCATGCCTTTTCCTCACCATTATGGCCGTGGCATCTTCCTGCCATTTTTTGAGGGTGTGGTGTGATGCCATGACGCACTTTCGTCCTCTTTTTTTCGCACGTTCTTCCATTGATCTTGCAACTTTAGAAATATCTTTTTTATGCCATTTTCTTCGCTTTTTCATTTTATTTCATGCATTCTTCATCACCCTACACATTATACAAAAAGTATGTAAATTTGATAGAAAACGCATACACAAAAGGTGTTGATGCTTGGAATTCTTGTTAGAATACTATGTAGGTTTTAGCATACATCACAAACCATTATAAAATCATGGTGTATTTCATTATTAGTTTGATTATTCAATAGCACACACAACACATCTTTAGTAACCACTTAACCATTGGCTTAATGTTTTTTTGCGTTTGTTGAACTTAGAAAGTTTTCATTGCCAAGAAAAATCAAGCAAGCTAACAAGATGGGCAAAAATTGAAACACGATATTCAACCCCAAATGTACATCTTCCGTTTCATACCATCTCCCACATTAATAACCAGAATTTGGATAAAACGTTCTAACTTCCCACGCTTGCGTGGAATAGGTCAGACCTTCAAACCGTATTAGTTAGATCGACACATTGTCAGTTTGGAACTTCTTGAGCTTGAGAAAGTATACGTGATTGAGAAGGAGCATAAGACATTGAAGGTCTAGGTGGTTCTTGTTGCTTATTTTGTTGTTTCCACCTCTTCTTGGTAGGATTTAACATTTACATCCTTATTAATCACTAAGTCATCAACCTTTAGAACCTCCTTTGGAATTCATCCCTCTATTCGAGTATTGGTTAATGCCGTCAATCTATCATTCTTGGAGAACCTCCAGGTATCTTTGATCTCTTGTCCTTTAAAGCTTCTCAAGATGACTCTTCTTTTGGCATTATGGCATATGTAGGTAGGAGCATACAATAAGAAATACCCACAGTATTGGAATGTCCATAATAGTTGTTCTGATCATAAGCGTGAATCTTATCTCTCATGTGGCGAATTAACATCCTGGCAAAATTCACACTCTCAATATTTTTGTAATGCCAATAGTACCTCCTTGACATACCGAGTGAGAGTAGAATGAGAACTAAATTTATATAGTTTAGAACACCTATTGAGCACATAAATCAAAATATGATCTTCACAACTAAATGTGGTGGCTGGAATCTTTTTAGGATCAATCATTTGAGGGAATCTAGCAAGACATTGTTCTCATCCAAATATGCATTTGAGTTTTGTTCACCTGTTTAGATAGCTACTCCTCCAAGAATCAATTCAAAAATCTCATAAAGATCTTATTCATTCATAAAAAAATCAACACGATTAACATAGCATTTCGAGTATATTTCATCACTATTCATAACGCTTTCTAAGTTTGCAAAATATTGCCTTCCAATGACTTCATAAATTTAACTCTTCAAAGCTTCAACTTTACATAACCTCATATCCCTAATTCTTTGCTCAACATGCAAATCCATATCCTTAAAAGAGCTAAAATCAATATACATATTTCAACAAACTTAATATGATTATCTTTTTTTAAGCTTTTCACTCAAATCATTCTATCAAGATATCAAATCAATTCATTTTTGGTTCTATCCTTCTTACTATCCCTTGAAGAACCCTTTACTTTTTAAGCCACCCTCTTCATCTTGGATACTTCGGTTAAAAACAAGGTGGTTATAAATTTTGGACTTTTTGTATGTTTTTGGATGATATCTTAATGATTCGTTTGGATGGAATATTAAGGGAGGATAGGATATGTTATGCTACAGAAATTTTAAACGTTTGTTGTTTGGGAGTTCTTTTACAAAGGATAAAGATGTATAGGAGGGGATTACTTGTCCTTTCAAACTCTTTTTTTTTCATCCAGCAAATTGCTGGTTTAAGAGAGGATAAGAAAAGTAAATTAAAAAATATATTTTTATTTTACAATTTTATCCTTCTCTTTTTAAACGTATATTAGGGTTATCATTATTGAGTGTATAATAATGAAAACTAAGAGAAAATGAGAGTTTTCTTTGAATGCCCATTTGAAAGGTGCAAAGAAGTTTTCATGAAAATGAAGGATCCCAACATTAGTTTATTTTTTTTTGATTGGGAGTTTCTCATTGTTACTTATGAATAATATTTAATTTTGTTGCAAATAACTTCTAAATTTATTATTATTTTAAGAATATTTAGTTAATTAAACTATTTTTTATTTTTCATAAATTAAGTATAACAATTATTTATGTATATTTTATCAGAGGGCATACTAGTAAAATTATTATGTAATATTCTTATTTTAGCTTTTATTAATTGACATTTTAGATAACCTATCCTATTCTTATTTAAAACTCTCAAATAATAAAATTTTATAATTTTAACCTATTCTATTCTATCATTTCCTATACCAAGTATTAATTATTAACATATCATATATTATTCCACTAAACTTTTAAACGAAGTGTAAGTAAGAAAGTGTTCATCGGTGATGGATGTGTGTTTGGTGAAGGATCTTTGGATTAGATGAAGTGATTTGGGTGAGTATTTAAGGTAAAGGTCAGCACTTTGTGGGAGAAGAAAAAAATGTGAAAATGTGAAGAAAATGAAAGAGACCTAATTGTTTTAAATGAAGGTTGACTTGCGGTTTGTTTGGGTGATAGTTAGTCGGCTTATGGTTTGGTCGGTTAGCTCATAAAATTTCTGGGTCTTCTGGGTGGGCTGTATATCAAACCACATTCAATGAAGTTGGCTTGTGGTTCCCATGGGTTGCCTCTCCACATTAGAAACTCTACATTTGATTTTCCAAACACTCAAATCCATTCCAATTCGATCCAAAATCTCATTCATTTTTACTTAATGACCATACCATATTTAAGTATGCATATGTAAGTGGATAAATCAAACACTTTGAGCACATAATGTGTAAATTATAGCAAATTTCACACATTACCCAATCTTATTCTAATTGAACTTTGTTCACACAAAAGCTTGATAAAAATATTATAATTTGATTTTTGTGGGCAAAAATTGCAAACAAATATCACCCTTGTCAATATATTTATGCAAGAACTGGTGTTTAATTTCCCTGTATTTTTTCTGCTATGCAAAGTATAATTTTTATTCAAATTAATAGTACTAGTATTATCATGAAAAATAGGAGCATTTTTTCAAACAATATTATAGTCAAACAATTATTTTTTATCAAGAAGTCGGGTGCAACAATTTCCAATGACTAAATATTATGGCTTCGTTTGTGAAAATAGTAATACTAGTTTGTTTCGTACTTGTTGAAAAGTCAAATATTAACCTAAAAGGTAATACGAAAAATCAAACATTAACCTAAAAAGTAATATGAACAAAAAGCGCTCTTTCTATCTTCTTTACAACAGATACAATTAGCACCGCTATATACAATTAAACCAAATGTCATATAAGATGGATATTGCCTAAAAAATTTTCTCACCAATTTAGTGACAAAGCGCTTTTCTCAGTTTCGTCACAAAGTTTTGGCGTTAAATGGCGTGCCAAATTTAGCTAGAGTTCTCATAATTTAGCGACAAACCAATGTATCATTTGCCATGTGCACAAAACTGCTGAAATGACAAAAACATCACAAAAGAGCAATCCCAACAGAAATTTTAATGACAAACTTAGAAGACCATTAGGTTGCTCCAGCCTCCAACTTTACAAATGTTTTATTTCAACAATGTGAAGATTCACAGGCAAAGTGACATAAATGATAATTACGTTAAATATAACGTGCGAATTGATACGTATGTATATGATTGACTACCTCCTTTGGAAGTTAAACATTTTAATGGAAATGGAAAAAGTAAATGCCAAGAATACCGAAATTGCAACGATGACAACTGCAACCACTCCCAGAAAATCATGTCTGAAATCAGAATATGTTCTCACAAACTCTTCTACTGTCTGTCCTGTGTCAAACTCATGCTTTATATCTCCAAACTGTGATGCCATCAACCCATACAAAGTCCATGCTATCGGACATGCCCAATAGTACCATCTCCACCACACAGCGATTCTCTGATAATAACGGAGATTACAGGATCAGTTAGTCCATAAAAGAATTATACAAGTTCAACCAAAATATCAGCGTCGAACCCAGAAATACTTATAGTTCGAGGGACTATAAACCCTGAAAACAGGTTCCATATTCCATAAAATGCAAAGGAAACAATAGCTGCTATGTGGTGGTTTGGAGTTACAGCCATTGTCATCATGCCGTGGAAGGTGAAGTATAAGAATGTGAAGTACATGAAGAATATATACCAAAAGAAT
>CAODLS010220799.1:0-39524 GCA_948243855.1 Flueggea neowawraea | reverse complement strand
TCATTCTAGTGGTTCTTGAATTACAAGTGCATTCCACGTTCTCGTCAAGTTTGTAATTGTCGTTTGCATTAACTAGCAACAACTCATTTCCTACCCCATCTAATTGATTCTATTATGTGTATTTTGGAATTATTTTTCTTCGTTGAAGGTTTCTTTTTTCTTTTTTCAATTCTATTATATTTCCATTTATTTTATATTGATCTTGTAGATATATAACTCACACGCAATCTCTTTCCTCTTAATAATGGATTGGAAACCTTTGTCAGAATATATATATAGTGGATCAACATGTTTCCCCACTTCCCTGTGAACTATAAATATGAAATAACCTGGGAGGATTTCTTGACACAAAACACAGTTTTGGGAAAGGCCAAGGCCATGGTGGCCTCATTATCTTTTCTTTTCGGCAGTCAAGGTGGCCTTATTACATAAATTGGGGTCCTTAAACTATTTAATTTTGTGTTATACACCTCGTAACTCTAAAATGTACTCCCGTCGTTTTTTAAAAATAAAAAATAAAATGTACCCCCGTCACTAACTCTACCTTTCTATCCTTTGTCTTTGTAGTCCCTTTTTTTTTTACCCAATCTTTTGTAGTCCTTGACTTGGTCAGTTTTAACCGTTCAAGAATGGGGTTTTGAAAATAATGGTAACAACTTTGGTGTCATTGTTATGATCCCACGTTGATCAGGTCCATCCTTCTTACTCTAAGATTGGGGTTTCTAAAGATGTATAATCCTCTAGATCACCTGTAATAGGTTAATTCTGTAATTTTCACAATGGTAAATACCAAGTCCTAAATGTGAGGGGATGGTAAGGATCTTATATTGGTTAAATATGCAAACGAAATCGTAAATGCTAAAAATAGGGGAGGTCATCATTCATCTTAATATAGTGGGGTAATAATTCTTCTTAAAATACCTTCTCACTAGTGACAATTTTAATTCTTTAACTTCTTACTCAAGTAAAATCTTATTGTCCGAGTAAGTTCATGCTAATTTTTCAATGTTACTTGAATAAGTTCATGCCGATGTCTTAATTTTACTTGAGTAAGTCTTGCATTGATTCAGATTTTTAAAACTCTAATTATCCAACTCGATTGCTCTTAACTCTAACATTTTATTCCACGTATATTAATAATTTTTATCATCAAAATCAATTCTTATGACTAACAAAATGTTCAATTTTATTCAAGTTTTACTAATAATATTTGTTTAGTCCTTTATATCTATTTTCTAATGCCAGTTATTTCGAGTTCATAAAATTACTTCCTTTAAAAAGCTAACTTTAAGGAAAGATACATAAAAAAAAACTGCCATTTTACATTTTTAACTAGTCAAATGTCAAATGGTAGTTAAAAATTATAGAATTGTAATTATGTCTTACAAGACTATTCGGTACAGCCCAGCAAAACTGTTATGATAATATAGATGTACCAGGTTGTATATATGTACACTATGGTAGAAGAAATAAACGTAATTAATTATGGAAGAAGCATCAAGAATTGTTTAGTAAGAAATTGAAGTTAACCTCGGGGAATTGAAGTCAAACAATGAAGAAAATATTTAGAAGAGTCTTAAAATTAAAAATGAGATTAGGCACCAGTCAAATTCAAATGTTATGTCTTCCTTCAATCGTAGGTGCTCTTAACACTTTTCAGTATTGTTTAAAATTATGAGATTATCTACATATATTACAACTTCAAACGCTTTTATCTGAATATTTATTTTAGATTTTCACTACAGAAAACTTTGAGGCAACCCTACAATTTATCAAATGAAGAAAATAGAAAATCTGATAAATTTGTAATATAGTGAGTCTAACGTCGTCTACAGGATTAAAAGATTGAAAGATTCGCTCCCAAACGTTAAAATAGCAAAGGGAAAAAAACATAGGAAGTTTATGCTATAGATAACAGAGTTAAAAGCTTTATCCATTAATATTACATTAAAAAATGATTGTCATGCAAATGATAAATGTTCACTTGAACGCTGAATATACTATGGCTTTTATTCAAAAATTTTTAATAATTACATTCAATTGCTTAAAATCACAAATGGGCAATTGCGTCTACTCCGGCAATCTTGAAGGCCCTGTTTTTTGGGCTAGTAGCCCCAAAGTGCATTTCAAATCCCAAACATGTTAGCCCTTCAATGCTTCTTGTTTTCCTGGAAAATTACATGGGACAGTTGTCAAAACAATTTATAATTTTTTTAATTGCGTCCCGACGAGCGCAAATTTTAATTATTTGTAGCGTCCACCGAAAACAAAAATTTAAATTGTACAATATTGACCATGCAAAATACCGGGTGAATACCACCGAAATACCGGTTGAATACCATCATAATATTTTATAAATACGAAATAAAAAGTTGAATTCAATTGGATTTGGGTTCAAAATATAAATGAAAACCAGGAGATTTATGCAAATATGTATAGCAAAAAAGTATGTCAAATTATTTGACTGGTATTTGATCAGTATTCAAACAGTTTTTGGTTGGTATTCAAAAAGCTTTAAAAAATATTCAATCAGCATTCAAACAGTTTTCAAATAGTCTTTAGTTGGTATTTAAAAACTTTTCAAAAAGAGTATTCAATTGGTACTCAAACAATCTTCAAATAGTACTAAATAACTATTCAACTATGTTTCAAATATTATTCAATAGTTATTCAACAAAGTATTCAAATGGTATTCATTCAATTTTCAATAGGATTTAATGGATTTCAACAGATAATTTAAAAAATATTTATCAGGTTTACGAAAAAATTTCTTAAAAAATCAACAATTTTTCAAAAAGTTTTCAATTGATTTTAAAATAAAAAGTATTCAAGTGGTATTCAAAATGTATTCAAAAAGTCTTCAAAAAGTTTTCAAAAATATTCAATAAGTTTTCAAAAGGTATTCAACTAGTATTTAATTAGTTTTCAAATATTGTAGAAGTATTCAAATGGTATTCAAAAATTTTTCAATTATTATTCAAAAAGTGTATTTGTGTTTTGTTTAAGACTATAAAAATTAAAATTCATGTAGTATAATGGTGTACGATTGGTATAAATATAATCTAAAACTGGTTTTAGGGAACATAATTTCAAGGGTTTATTTGTGATTTTTAAAAAAAAAATTCAGGGATTGATACATAATTTTGCCAAAATTTGAGTGACCAAAAATGCGAGAGTAGGAGAAAGGAAGCGCGATCGATGTCGGCATGATCGATGGCAGCGCAGAAGGAAATAAAATGCGATCGGCAGCGACAAAGAAGGAAAATGATTGCACTCTCTCTAGGCGGTGCGATCTCTACTCCGGCGTAGATGACGGCAGCGGCACTCCTCTGACGAGATCTCTCAAAACTCTCTCTCTATATTTTTTTTTTCTGAACCAAAAATTGGATTCATGTTTTGAAATGGGTTGATTTGAAACACATATATAAAAATATGAAGTATAAACATGCAAAAAATAAACATGCAAAAAATAAACTTAGAACCCAATATCAAATTAAAAAAGTCACTATGATGCAATATTAAAATATCTCTGCTAGGTTTGCAATTCTGAAACTATTTTCCAGGGTGCCGTATAATTTCCCCAAATTACATTGTATTGTACTCTCTTATTTTTTATTTTGTACAAATAACCTAGTATCATTATATTTTTAAAAATGAGAATTCTACGGATTTGTTTTTTCAAAAATAGCACTTTATATATGCTTTGATACATTAGCATATGTTTCTATAAATAAAACATTTTTTATACGCTCGGGATACACTTTGAAAATATATAATGTTAAAAATTAAACTTGGTTTAGTAGCTAGAATTATGTAGATGGATGAAGATACTTTGACTAAGTCAAATTCTTAATGAAAAAGAAAATACACCTAAACATTTAAGAAAAAGAAATCAAGTTGAAGAAAACTTCTAGGAAGAAAAACTCAAATTGAAGACAACTTGCAAGAAGTGTTCAAATTGAAGATTACCTCTCCACCTCCCTACTTTGCCTTTATAAAGGGTTGAAGTTGTACCATTTTGTAAGCTTGTCAGAACATAGAATTAGAGAGTTAAGGAGCAACATTGTAAGTGCTCCAACTAGCACTTCATGTGCAAAAATTTAAAAAAAACTCGAACGAGTTTACTTTGAAGCATAGTATAGTTTGTATTTTGTGTTTGTAATAGTGTTTGTCATATCATTATGTGAGTATGTGTTTCTGATGTCAATATATTCTCAAGGCAATTATAATCTTTTAATTCCAACATTTGGTATCAGAACCAAGATTATCAAGATGACTTCAAGTTCAAGTGCAGTAGTTCAAAAACTTCAACAAGCGCAATCAACAATCTTCAATTTTGAGTGGAAGAATAATTTTTCTACATGGAAACATCTGATGGAGCTATGTTTGACGAGTTATGGGCAAAGAGAAAGAGAAAGTAAGGCCTTACTATAAGAGGTTTTAAAAGTGTTTGAACAAGAACTAAGCATTTGCCATGGCTATAGTAGCCAAGCAAGGCAACTCAAGAGAATTGCATGGTTACGAAAGTTTGTGATGGTGGAAAATAAAAGACACTAAAAATTCTTATGAGGATGACAAAGAGAAAGACTCAAACGAGTTGCAAAGGATTATGAGGTGTGAGATGCTTTATAGAAGAGTGTCATGTTTAAGTGTCTATGAGTTGTCATTAACAAAAAAGTGTGGATGGTCACGTGATTGGCACAAAACAATTAGTGCCTTTGGACCACAGAAGTGGTGGAAAATAAAACAAAATTCAACAAGTCACGTTGGATAGTGAGCAAGTGTTGCTTGAGAAAGAAAGTGGATTCCAACGAATTCACACGTGTGGCCATCAGTGATATAGAGAAGACGACAACTTCAATGAGTTCGACATTTTTCAAGTTGAAAAAAATACTTGAAATGTCTAAACCAAGTTTAAAGGAGGATGTTGGAAATTAAGCTTAGTTTAGTAGCTAAAATTATGTAAATGGATGAAGATACTTTGCCAAAAGAAAAACTCAAATCGAAGACAACTTGCAAGAAGTGTTCAAATTGAAGACCACCTCTCCACCTCCCTACTTTACCTATATAAAGGGTTGAAGTTATACCATTTTGTAAGCTTGTCAAAATGTAGAATTAGAGAGTTAAGGAGCAACATTGTAAGTGCTCCAACTAGCACTTCATGTGCAAAAATTAAAAAAAAAAAACTCGAACGCGTTTACTATGAAGCATAGTATAGTTTGTATTCTGTGTTTGTAAGAGAGTTTGTCATACCATTATGTGAGTGTGTTTGTGATGTCAATCTATTCTCAAGTCAATTATAATCTCTTAATTACCAACATATAGTCGAAATAAAATTATGAGGGCAATATCCTTAAATATAGAGACCAGATAGTGAATGTGTCACTCTTGTTAAAAATAATAAGACAAATAAGTCAATATCCTTAAATATAGAGACCCGATCATTTCCCAAATTCAATTTCATCTTTCAAAACAAAAAAAAAAAGTTGAAATAGATCTACAATCTTAGATCATTAAACCAAAGTTAGGAAAAACGTAATCTTACAGTCACTCTTTACAACGGTGCAACTTCTTACTCTTTCCTTCACTTAATTCGTTTAGTTCAAAGCAAGTTTCACGTACATACCCATTAAGAATGTTTTCGATTTTTAAGATTTAGCACCTCAAGATTTAATTAATAATTGAATTACATTTTCTTCCTAGTGTAACCCTAGCATCGAAGATGCTGATTTCTCGTTCATGTCAAATCAATGAAACTGATCTCTCTCACATGCACTTAATGGTAAAACTTTTAACAAGATTTTACACAGACAAATTTAGATTCTGTAGTCAAATCTCACCAATATACAAAAAATGCTCTTTGGATAATGTAATTATGCCTTCGACTCTAAATTTTAGGGTACGAATTCTACTTAGACATTAGCTATCTTAAACTTGAAGACGCAAGAATCATTTTAGAAGAGTGAAGAGAGTGATTGAAGCTTTCTTTCGATTTTTTTAAATTATAAACACTTAGAAACGATGTTAGTAGTAAAGATGCGTGTGCAAATGTTAATCAAAATAATAAAGATAATAATAAGAGAGATAAGTGAGAAAAGATCAAACACAAGAATTTTATAGTAGTTTGGCTAATTCTTAGTGTCTATGTCCATTACCTAAGTTGGAAATTTAGGCTTTTCCACTAATGTCTCCAACAAGGTCTTTAGATCAACTTGTACTCCTTATCCTTTAGTGAGTAGCCAACCATATTGCTTTTTGGATCACAACCAACCAATGTTATTTTAGGGATGACAACTAACCACATGTGTTTTCGTGGCTTACACACAACCTTACAACTTCACTTGTCAAGCTAAGTGAGAGCTTTTGCTCTTCACTAGTTGATTTCGATTCAACTAAAAATATAAAGGTTATTGGTAATCGACCCCTTTGATCCCAATAGCTTGACCTAAATATAAATTTGAGAATAACAACTAAGTATTTACAAGTGACCAACCATGATGGTGGGATTTTAGGATAAGATATTGAGAACAAACTACACACATCATACTAATTTTGACCTCTTTTCGAAGCTTTCAAAGATGGTGAATGTACGCTTGATAAACCAAGAAGTGAGTCCCTTAATTCTGAAGTTTGGAGTCCCTTTTTTAGAGTCTTGAAGGTATTTGAAGTTATTCTAACAGTTGAAGTAGTATAGGAACCTGTTGGAAATCAATAAGAAATTTTTTGGATGTTGTCAGATACTATCGATCGACTCCCAAGCTTGTGAGTTGACTATTAGGCTTTGTTGTCATTTTTGTCCACTTGTGAGTCAACTGCCAGACTTCACCGGTCGACTCTTAGCTTCCAAGTATCCGTTACATGATCGTTATTTTCAAAAAAATTTGACTGGTTAATGATGGGAATAGGCTCCTAAGTCAATTTTAGTCTAATCATGAATCTACCGATTGACTACCAAGATTTATTTGTCAACTACCAGCTGACTTTGTCGAATTTGTCATCCATTAGTCGAGTAACAGAGTCACTAGTCAACTACCAACATTAGAGTATGTCTCAGATCACTTTCTATTTTGAACCTTGCACTTGCCAGTCGATTAGTAGAGTTTGTGGGTCGAATCCTATGCCCCAAAACTTAACTTTTAGGACTTTTTCTTAACCAATTTGATCTTATTCATCTCTAATGTTTTGCTTATCATCAAAATTAATTTAGGACTTGTAAAATAGTCCAAAAATCTCTCCTTTTTTTATGATGATAAAATATCCATGTATTTGAATGTTTTTTCTTATTCTTTTTCTATTTCCAGGAAACACAAAAACTTTGATTATGGGCTTTTAGTCATTGTCATATGGTTAGTTCAACACAATATATATATATATATATATATATATATATAAATTCATAAGAATTCAAAATTCATTTCAAATTCGTGCACTTCTCTCCTCCTTTTTATTATTATCAAAATCAATGTTTTTAAAGAAATTCCTCCTCCTTTCTCATGCAAATGATGGACTTAGTGCCATGAAAAATATCATTTTCTAAACGTAAGAATCAAAATGAGTAATTTCTCCCCTTTTTAGTATGAATAAAAAGAATTTATGCACAATTTGTTTAACTCCCCTTTTTTATATGTTAAAAAAAGTGTTGATGCAATATTTTTGTCAAAATTAAAAGCATTCTTTCTTCTTCCCTTTATTATAAAAAAACTCCAATGAATGCTATCACAACAACTTCAAACATATGCAAAAGATTTAGAATTTATAACTCTAAGGATAATAATCTTTTACCACAACAAATACTAATTAAGAAACTCATTTATCTAGCTTCAAGACCAATACTTTATGTAAAACTATTACTTATCATCAAAATCAATTACAACCTTATAATAATCACCGTGCTTGATAAATTTCAAATGTTATGCATAAACAAATGTAAAAATAAAATAGCTAAATAAATTAAAGTTGTGAAAAGAATAACGCTACCTACAAAACCGTAAGGCATAAATTTGACTCTTCATCACTTGGTGATGAATTTTTTTTTGGTAACGGGGGAACCTAGCCAGCCCGCTCTTCGAGCGGACCAACCAGTAAACCCTCAGAGGAGTTAGCCATGTCCTGGTCCAGGGCCCCCCACTCAGTCCAAGCTTATCGGATCGCAATCGCACGCAGGCCTCAGGACCCTAAGTAAGGGTGTAGTCCAAGCAACGGCCCAAAAAGCATCCCATCGTTCAAACCTGTGCCTTCCCTTGCCACACTCGCAGACTTACCACCCGTTCCACCTGCTCCGGGTCTTGGTGATGAACTTTCATCTTCTATTCTCTTCTCTTCTTTTTCTTCTTCCTTTCAAGTGTTTTCTTCTTATCTCTTTCTCTTGACTCCATTGCATCCTTGTTCTTCTTTTTCATTAATTTTTTATATTTCTTGTGTTTCTTAGAGTAGGACTTCATTTCTTCATCATTTTTATCATCACTACTTGAACTCTCATCACTAGATACTTCTGACACACTCTCCATCCTTCATTGAGAACAATTCATAATCATGTATCAACATAGTGTCCTTTGTTTCTTTGACCTGGATTTTACCTTCATGAGTGACTTCTCACATCTCTAATATTTTATTTGCATTTTCACAAGAAGATGTTCTATTGTGCTTTGCTTGATTCGAAGTGCACAAGAGTTGAGTAACCTTGAAGTTTAGATGAATAGACTTCCAATCTTCATAATTGAAATCTTCATTCGTCTATATCATACACTTATATAAAAATAGACATCCTTTTCTTCCATGAAATAAAATCAGAACCATCAAATAAAGGAGGGACGTAAAAAGAAGCACCAGAAACACATGCAACTTGTGAAAGAATAAATACCACACTAGAAAGGGGTTGAATAATGTGGGGATCGAGGCTTTGAAATCTTTTCATTTAGACACGTAAGAGACAAACTGAAATAGTAAAGAACACAAGGGATTTAGAGTGGTTCGGCCAAACACTTGCCTACATCCACTACCTAAGTCTCACCACTTAGGATTTCCACTACTCTGAAACTTTTCTTACAACTTTCACTTTCAAGCAAAGTGAGAAATCTTACAATTCTTGATTCCAGTTCAAGAATAAACCAACCTAGGATCTACCCTTGATCCCAACCTCGCAAACACTCTGTTTATGAATGATAAATCGCTCACCAACAGATTTGAAACAAGGATACAAGTAATTGAAAATAGGAAATAGGCACAACTAAACTTGTATCACCAAGAACAATAAACAAGTCTCTAATTCAAGTTGCAATCTAATTGTAGGTCATTGTTATGTGTTACTGGATTTCTCTCGAAGTCTTTTTATACCTCCAGATCTTTCTCTAGCCGTTGTGACTCATAATATGCCCGTTAGAGTGTGAAATCAATCTTGATTTTCTTTCATTTTCAGTGCTTACTCAAGTAAAAATATAGTCTACTAGACTAACTCCTTTGTTGAAGCTCCAGTATTGAATTCAGCCGAGACTTACTCGAGTAAGATAATAAATTGCTCGAGTAATCGAGGGTTTCTTACCGTTGTGCATTGATTTCCTTCCATATTGATCTTGATTGGCTTGGACCTCGCGAATCCCAAATCACGTCCACTCGAGTAATAAATAATTCACTAAAGTAACTCCTGCTTAGAGAATGTCAAGTTTTCTGACCTTGTTTCTTACTCGAGTAATATATCATTTCACTCGAGTGACAACCTCCTCGGGGTGATTGGTTGGGTTTCTAGGCCATGACAACTCGTGTAAGTTTAATTCTTGCTCAAGTAACTTTATCACACAGAAACTTTCTGGACGTCCGCTTGCTCGAGTAATCTTTTGTGTTGGTTGAGTAACTCGGAACTTACTTGAGTAATTTCTATTTCTACTCGAGTAACTCTGAGATTCAAGTTTCTTCTGGACAATATACTTACTCGAGTAACTTATAAAGTTGCTCGGGTAACTCACTTCTTGCATCCATATTTTCATCCCTTGACATCCTTGCTTTGTGGTGCCTTGAGTTAACATATTTACCAATCTTTGTGCATCATCAAAAAATAGGTAGATCTGAATATGAACCACCCTTGGTTCCATAGGCAGTGGGTTGATTGGGTCGTGTGGTATAGGAATCGTTTGTTCAACCAACGGCTCAAACTGCTAGTTCACAGTTTACAAAAGGGTGAATCAGAACCGAACCGCATCATGGATAGTTCCACCGGTTTCGGTTCGATTTCGGTTTGAAGTGGCAGTTTGATTCGATTTTGGCCACCTCTATCTGTAGCAGTTGAACCTCCTTATGCTGACAATTTACCCCGCCAGTCCAAATCCTTTGCTTCGATAGTCAAGGGTGCATCTTTAGCTCTTTCATCTGCCTCAGCTGTTCCAGAAAATAAAGGTGGACGAAAAGGCTTACGAGGAACGTTTCAAGCTTTGCAATAATGCCCTCATAGGCCGAGTAATCCTTGCTCATGGAGTACAACCTTGGAAGGTTCAGGATCTAAAATCAAAATTTTCTTCTCTATGGGGATTGAAAAACTGAAGGCTTATTTCTCTTAGTAGGGGATTTTACCACATTATTCTCTCAACGCCAGAAGATAAGGCTCGCATCCAAAGTAGGGGTGAAATTACGCTCAAGCCGGGTACTCTTCGACTCTAAAATTGGTCTCCGGATGCTCAACGTTTTACCATCACCCAGGTATGGATACGACTTCATCGGTTGCCTTGGGAGTATTGGCATCCGCAACTTTTGGTTGGTATTGCCAAATCAGTGGGTGCACTTTTCAAGATTGATCATACCACTTTGAATAGGGATTTAAGGCATTTCGCTAGGCTACTTATGGAAGTTGATCTTGCAAAAGAATTACAAGAGAGAATCTTGTTAGAAAAGATTGAAAAGGGCTTCTAAGTCCAGGCGGTCTATGAAAGTTTAATTGCCCTTTATACCACTTGTTCTTGTATTGGGCATTCATGCTCAGCTTGCCGGTTGAACAAACCTGCTGAAAATTGGATTGTCAAACAACCGGCTAAATTATCAAATGTTCGGCCTGAGATCCCTACACAAACTTGGGTTGCTAAACCCTCTGAAGTGAAGGTCAGTAATGCATTTGAATTTCTACGCAATAATCTGATGGCTCCGACTTCTACCAAGGTTGGTACAGAAAATGTGGGTTCGAAAAATGTTGAGCTGCCACATGTAGATACAGTTGTTATTGAGATGAATGATGTCAGAAGAACACTTAATGAAGCCAATTCCATAGCCTCTCTTCAGATGCAGACCATTGTGGTTCCTCATACAGACTGCCAACATAATGGTGATGTTGGAGATTCGGTTTTGCCACCTCAAGGTACGGATCTGGTTATTACTTTGATAGCTAAACCTTCATCTGGCAATGTTAATATGGAGTTTTGGGCTGATGAGGCCGATAAGAAGAAGGGGAATAGGTCACACCTACTAATCGAATCACAAGGAATGCTTCCAAGCAGCAGGCCGAGTTTCATCCAAAGCTTTCTCGGAAGCTAGGCCGCAACCCCAAGCATCTTTAATAAAGATTCTTTTCTAGAATTGTTGTGGCATTGGGAATCCCAATACCCAGCGGCATTTACATAATTTTTGTTCATTCAACAAATCGATGATTTTGTGTATTGCAGAGCCTATGGTGGAGTTTTTTAATGTGCCTTCTCGGTTATAGGACACTTTAGGTTTGTGTTTAGTGGCCATGAACGAGCAAAACCCATCCACTCTTTGGGTTTTGATACGTAAGGACCTCTCCACTCCTGCTAGTTTGGTTTGCTCTGACCAATATATCTCCTTTGATTTTTGTTTATGCAGTACTACCACTCAGTGTTGCTTTGTGTATGCGAGTGTTTTCCAAATTCGTCAATGGTTACTTTGGGATGAGTTGACCAATATAGCTTCTTCGGTTGGACTCGTTTGTTTATGGGAGACTTCAATGCACTTTTGGGAGCACATGAAAAAATGAGACGCCTTCCTCCCTCTTCTACTAGCCGTGATTTTAACTTGTTCATTGAGAGCAATGATCGCATTCAATTGCCGCATAGGGGGGTCAAGTTCACTTGGTGTAATAGTCGAGATGGCTTGGCACAGGTTGAGAATTTACTGGATAGGGTGTTAGCTTCTCCTCAATTCTTACATGTCTATCAGTGTGTTTCTTGTGTTGCGATGGCCAGACACAACTTCGACCACTCACCACTCCTTTTGACATGTAATGCGGATTCTGGGCCTCCTCCAATACGATTCTGGTTCCAATATATGTGGTTGACTCATCCTAATTTAAGGGAGTTTATTGTGGCTAATTGTTCTGAGTTAGGGATTAATTTTCCTGCGTTTCAACTTATCTCTGCCAAACTTAAAAGGATACGTTAAGGTCTACGAGTATGGAATAAAGAATTTTTTGGGCATTTGGATGTTAACATTCATCACGCTGAAGGTAATCTCCAGTGCATCAAAAAACATATGGCTACTGATGGCGTCTCGGAGGACCTCTCTTTGTAGGAATTGCATTCACATTCACAGCTGGAGGAATGTCTAGCCCAAAACTAAGTAGTCTGTAAAGAGCGCAATAGAGTTAAATGGTTGGAGGCTGGTGATCGGAACACAAAATTCTTTCATAAGATACATTCCATCCGAAAACCTTTTGCTTAGATTTCTGTCTTATAGATTTATGATAATATGGTAGAGAACAGTCCAACTATCTCTAATCATATTGTGGATTACTATAGTGAACTATTTAAAGCTCCGTCTAGGAGATATGCAGACCTCTTTTTGGTAAGAAGGATTGTGCCCTCTATAGTGAATGGTTCCAAAAATACGGCTCTAACTAGGGTTCCCACTAGTGCTGAGATATGTACTACTGTCTTTCAAATGGATCAATCTAGTGCGTCGGGCCGGATGGTTTCACTGGTGCTTTCTTTCGGGAATTTTGGGATGTGGTGCAAGATGAATTATGCAAAGCCACGGTGCTCACTCTGTCAAATGGGTTGCGAGACTCTGTAGCATTTATTTGTTGATTGTCTTACTGCCTTACAACTTTGGAATGCCATTTCTTCTGCTTTTTCCCTACGGGGTAAGCGTGATGGCTCATTACAACAACTTATTGGGGTGGTCATGACTGCTACGTTCCACTCGCAAATCAAAGTTTTCTGGAACGTGGCTATTGTCAGCGCTATATGGATTATATGGAAGACTCGAAAAGAATCTATTTTTCAGGGTCAGCAGGTCAGTATTTATAATATGTTAAGGTTGCTGCGAAAATGCATACGGGAAGCCAATGTTTTTAGGCTTGGTACTATGAATGGGACGCTAGAGGAAATGCAATTTTTTTAGAATCTTGGCATTGCTGGCATTCCACGTAAAGCACCAAGCATTGTGCCTGTGGTCTGGCAGCCCCCTCCTAACAATTGGATTAAGATCAACATTGATGGTTCAACATCAATGAGAGACGGCCTCGACAGGAACACGTTTAGGCCTTCGTTGACCCCTACCGCGGCCTCTACCATGGCGTTGATCTATAGCTACATGCAACAAATAGAATCGCATATGCAATGTCAATGTAAATGATCGCCACAGTACCAAGTCAGAGATCAAATGGTAGACAAAAGCAAAATCGAACTGACTCGATCAAATATACCTAAGCTCCATATTGACCCTAGACTTACGAAACTTAGGGCTCTAATACCACTTCTGTCACAATCCATTGCGAGCCCATGACCGGCGTATGAGGTGAACCGTCAGTGGGAGCCCGACTCATCTCGCACAAGCCTCAAAGATCAGAACATATTACCTAAATGATTTCAGATTATAAAATATTTGTTATAACATTTAATCATCAAAAACATAGTAAATCGAATATATTTAAATAAATATATATTAAAAGTTATAAATGTGAAAAACAACAGAACATATAACAAAAGCCAAAATGGCAACACGGCAACCCAACTACATCTCGATGCAGAGCTCTACAAAACAAAAGACGAGCCCAGACAAAAGAACGTCACTAACCAAAAGACGTTTCACTGGGGTCTGGATGTTGACAGTTGCTAAAGCCAATATCTGTGAACCTGCTCAAATAGAAATCATGTAAACAGAGAAACAAAGGGGGTCAGGACCCAGTGAGGAATAACAATCCAGATCGCCTCATATTTGCCTCACAAAGACTGGTTTGAAAACGGTTCAAAACTACATATGTAGATATAGTTTAACATACATATATATACATGTTATACATATGTAATAGCTTTCCAGAAATCCTTTCGCAAAAGGGGTTTGCATACAAAGAAATCATAAACACAGAGGCGTATAAAATGATTTTCATTTTCAGTGTCAAAATACATATACAGATATATGGGACCAAAGCAGAAGGTGTGCATTTAGCACTAATAATAGAGTATGTGGGCTCTGTGACAATCCATATCAAATCATGTGTTGGATCAGAATACATGGCTACTAGCAACCCTGGTAGTTGGGCTTATCAAAGCGTTGGTATATCAAAGGTCAAGTTTTACCCCGTAACAGCAGGTGTCTCATACCAGAAAACAAAAGCATACAAATATATAGTATCAAAGCAGAGTATGCGTAGAAGCATCAAAATCAGATAGGAAATATACAATACATATATATCAATTTCAAAGCAGAATCCTGATTAATACACATAATCAGTTTATCATTAGTCAATCTTTAGATTACTTCATTTTCAAAGTGTGTGTTATACACAACATAAAACATATACAGTTCGAGACACAACCTATTTTTCTGAAGCTGTTATTCACTCATCTGGTAGTCCAAGTGCAAAACACCCGTCAGGCCCTATTAGTCGGTGGCTGGTCTCTGGGTCACGAACAAGCAGCTGAACGAAACAAATATATATCCACGGATTTATCAGAGTCAAATCAAAATACGGTATTGTGGCAGTACCAGATGCATGAAGTGCAGATGCGAACTCTTGAAAGATCCCAAATGATCCATATCGAATGATGATCTATCGCTCTGGATCCAAAATACAGAATCTACGTAAAATTACAGTTTAATCCTCGACCAGTGAAAAATTATGTTCTAGTCTCCAGGACTTGAAAATTTACAAAATAGTCTTCAGACTATACTAGGATAGCTAACTAACTTTTTTAAGTAATCAGAATCTTCAAATAAGTCCCTGAACTCTCAAAAATCGACAAAATGCAAATTTACAGCTTGTCCCTCAAAACCTTGGCTTACTCAAGTAAACCCATGGCTCACTCGAGTAACAGCCTTCCATCACTCGAGTAACTCGGGGTCTTACTCGAGTGAAGCCTACCATGTCTTACTCGAGTAACAATAAGTCTTACTCGAGTAAGACACTGCCCAGAATTCTCCAAATCGACCAACTCGTGATTCAACTGAGCAAATCATTCCCAAACACCCACATTGTCTACAAACAACCTCCAGAGTATTAATCTATACTCCAATCCAACAAAACAAAATCGGAATTACTCAAAATCAATACAACCCGAAGTGATTCAAACCCATTTATGAACCACTTCGATTCCAATGATTTCAAGCTTAACCTAGATGTTTCTAGACTCACAAAATCCCGATTTTACAATCTCTAACACTCTTTCCACCATAAACATCCCAAATCAACCCGAATCCAAAACCCTAGTTCATCTTGTCACTCCCCAAAATGCCCAACAAATCTATTCATTCAATGATAAAATGGAAGCAAAAGAAGGGAGAGAAGAGTGTTCTTACCTTAGGGAATCGATTGGAGACAAGAAGAAGCAATGGAAAATGAAGAGAGTGGAATCTCAGAATGTTTGGAAGAGTAAATGTTGAAGAGAAGTCTGGTAGGGGTATTAATAGACCTAGACATCAAAACGCATCGTTTTGCCGAATGTCTGAGTTATTCAGGACTTACTCGAGTGAATCAGGGTCTTACTCGAGTAAGTCCTGCTTCAAAGAGGATTCCAGCCCCACTCACTCGAGTAAGTCAAAAACTTACTCAAGTAAGTCTCGGCTCTGGACAGAAATGAAGCATGAACCCACTAGAGTGAGACTATCCGTCACTCACGTAACCCAACTGTCGATTACTTGAGTAACTCAATATTTTACTCTAGTAACTCCCAACTAACTCAAGTAACTCCCAACATTACTCGAGTAACTCCAAGCTTGCTCAACAACAAGACTTTATCTAACACACAAAGATTGTTCTGAACATTCTAACTTGGTAAGAACATGACGGAATGCTACAGGAATCCAAATCAAAACAGGCGGGGTGTTACACTTACGCCAATAACAAGAGCTGCTAAAAAAGAGGTGTAATTAAGCAAACTATAGTCACCCATGTCATAGAACAAATCATTGGTAGAATATAGGACCCAATTAATTTAAAAACGAAATCCAATACATTAATTCAGGTCCTCATACGGGGCAAGTCACACCAACAGTGCAGGGATTGTTCTTGATTTTCAGTTGGGCTGCAAACAGAAGTCAACATGCATGCATGCAAATTAAAAAGAGAAACAACAACAGTGGCATGATTGTTTTTGACGTGTTTCATGAGAACAACAGTAGTGCCATGATTATTTTGGATGTGTTACTTGCATACGAGCATGGTTTGTTTTGATGCAATACACGGTGCCGCAAAGTTGATATTAGTGGAAGGATAATTAAGGAAGACAAAGGAACAACAAAATAAAAAGAAAAACAAAGAGAGACAAGAAAATACTAGCGACTTTACTACAGAAACAAGAAGAAGAAGAAGAGGACGGTTAGTGAAGTGGCGTGGATTAAAAATTAGTGAAGTTTAAAATTAGGGTGAATCAAATCGGTTGCATAAATTGGAAAGAAAATCAAAATTGAATGAGGAGGCAATCACTGCAGGTTTCATTCTCAAAAAGGAAAAAAGGACCAAATTTCAAATAGGAAAAGAAAAAGGCGGCAGCAAAGTCAAAATTTGGCAAATGTTGATTTTAGTCCTCATATCCATGGCAAACTATAAGATCACCACCTGGATTAAAAGGTTATTTGTGAATGGCCTCAAATCTCTAATTTCGCAACAAATTGATACATGGATTGCATTCGACTCATAACCACAAGGAAGAAATAAAACATTTTACTCTTATCTTTGGAGAACCCGAAGAAAAGAGTGTGGAACAATTGATGAGACCTAAGAATTAAACTATTAGTTACACTTCAAGCTATAACAGAAAAAATTATGATCGTCATTAATGAGGAGGCATTATAGAACATCAACGTTCAGTCTCATCACTCTATAAATAGACAATAAGGAAAACTTCTCAAGGTATGCTCTATTCTCCATTTCTACTGATACTTTGTCAAAATCTCTATTGACTTGAGCGTCGGAGGTTCTCCGGGGAGCATCCTGACCTCACTATTTCTTGTGTTTTCAGGTCTTAAGGAGACGTTCACGATTCCCGAGTATTCGAGTTGTTCAAGTTTTATAATTATTGTTGTTCATTTTTTGAGGACAACAAATTCTTTTGAAGCTAGTGTACTGAGATCTTTGAATTTCTTGTAAGATCTCTGCCTCATTACATGACAACATCGTTCACATAACCAGCTTTGCATAACCAATATGAATCCCTTTTTTATTAAAAAAAAAATGACAGAGAGTAAGGAAAAATGATAGAGAGTGTAACAGACCGAGGAGGGGAACCAAGGAGAGGAACTGAGGAGGAGGAAGAGGATGACCGACGAGGAGGAAGAGGTGGAGAAGAACAATCGAGGAGAGAGGAGAGGGAGAAGATATGGCAGAGGAAAAGACGAGTTAGAGAGAAGAGAGCCAAAAGAGAGAGGAGAAAGAAAAATAATCAGGTTTATAAAGGCGCGGGTATTTTGCCCATTTTCAGCATTTCAAAAATTTTAATTTTAATTGTTGCATAATAGATATTAAGGAAACATCTGTTTACATTACTGAAATTTAAACATAAAAAGTAGACTTGTAGGGTAATTTCCTCAATTATTTTAAGTAGGTGAATTGTTATGCACTTATAATCTTAATTATATACTGTAACAAAAATCATATTAAAAAGTTGCGTCAACAACTCTGATTCTTATTTTTCAAGTTGAACAACCTATCTTCACCAAGTGAAAGACTTTGGCCTTGTCTTGCCGATTGGTTGCTGCTTGTGCTTCACCGTTTTTGTCCTGAGGAGATGGCAAAAATTGTGGTCGTTTTGGACGCTATCTGGTACAGCAGAAACAAGAAGGTTTGGGAGGACCTAAATATAGATCCATCTGTTATTTGCTCACAGTTTCTGTCAAAGCATTATGATTTCTGGAAAGCACATTATGTTGAGCGGTGTGCCCAATCTCGTCCTGTCCAACCTGTTGCACGCTGGGTGGCACCTCCTCTCGGCTGGTTCGCTCTTAATGTTGACGCTGGCTTGGACGCGAGTGCAAGGAAGGCGAGAGTCAGTGCTGTCATTCGGGACTTTGGTGGTTCAATTCTTTCTTCTATTTTGGCTCCATTACAATGCTTTTCATCTCCTCTCATAATGGAAGCTTTGGCGTTTAAGATAACTTTACAATGGGCTATTGATTCTGACTATTCCCAACTTATCAGTACGATTGCTTGGAGCTTGTCAGAAAGATTCATGATGACTCTCCTTTTATCACTCAACTTGACTTTATTATTGGTGATATCCACCAATTGCTTACTGATAGTATGCAGCTTATTCACATTTACAGAGAAGCCAATTTCGTTGCTCATGTAATGGCTAGAGAAGGCAGATATGCTTCTCATTTGTATGTTTGGAATTTTAGTCTTCCTTGTTTCGTTATTGATGAACGTGTAAAAGACATCTCTTTTGTCAATTAATATAATAGCCCGCTTATTCTCTTAAAAAAAACCTATCCTCACCAAGAAGTGTTTCTTGATGAAGGTGAAAGGGTGTATTATATCAAAACAATTATTAAGTAATTTCGCAATAAAATTCAAGTGATTAAATAAATTAATTATTATTTTTTATTGATTGTAATGCACTATTCATACTCATTACTGCGATGTCAATAAATGCTCGTTAAGCAATTCATAGTATTATTTTACAATCTGAGCATTATGAAGTGGTTGCTCTATAATTCACCTTATTTGAACATTCGGTTAAGTATGTGACGTAATGTTATGCACGCAATTGCGGACGACGTCAGGTAATAACAAAATTTTCACATGATTGATAGATTGCATTTTATGTTTTTTTTACATTATAAATTATTATTATTCATGTTTTTTTATGTCTTGTTGACTTCTTTAATTGTTTAAGTGAATATTGGTGAAATTTGAAGAATTATAGCTGTTTTGGTGGGTTTAGGTGTGAACTATATTATGGCGTGATCATGTCATAGTAGGCGCATTGACCTGGGTTGACTTATTCGTATTGGCTATGTGATGGACTGCTAGGCCTCGATTTTTGAGCCTCAAGGATGTGTGTGAAGACTAATAACTTAGTTTTGTTGCTAGATCAACATTTTAACATTATTATTATATTTTATTAATGTTATTTACATTAGGATTAGGTTTTGAGAGATAGACCATATAAATACTTACTCTTTTTTCTTGGCGACTCTCTCTCTCTTCTCCATCTTTGATTCACGTGCTTTGTGGGCAACCAACATTTCTCTCAATTTTAGGTTTCTTTCTTCTAGCATGTGTAACTAAACCTCTTTCTAGTTGAGGTATTTTCAAAGTTCATTCCTCCAAGGTTGTGAGACTATTGTTTTTATTGTTATTAAGTATTTCGAGTATTTATTCAATTTTTATGCTTTAGTTTTTTATTATTATTTCTGTTGATTGATAAGAGCTCGTTGGTTGATTGATTAAGATAATATATTATTATTTAGGACTGATAGTGCGTCACATTAGTCCTAATCTAGATAACGAATAACGTGAATGTATGTGTTTGGACATTATTCATTTTTATGGAACTAAATAATCTGGTTTAAATAAATCATGATGTTTCCGGTTTCACTAAATAGGATAGGGGTCTCTTTAATTCGTACTACTATCATAGATTAAATCTTGTCAGGACATCTCGAAGGTTATCTAATGGTTAGGGAAATAATATGCATGGCGTCCCAGGACTATCGAGAAATTAAGAAGATATTAGTTAATCGAGTGTGTCACCCCTAGCTATAACTCTATCTATTCGGATGCATAATATTCATCTTTCGTGTATGTGATCAACCGACTGAATTGAACGGAGGAAATACCTTGGCTAAGCCTTTCTCCTTATTGAAGTTCTATTATTTTTCACTGCTACAATTTATTTGTTTGTTACAAATTTTAATCTCTATTTGCTTTCAATTTCGGTTTCACCCTTGTTTCACCAATTTTATTTTATTTTCTGTTTCTGCAATTACACAATTTCCCATTGATCTTTTTGGTTGGACCATGCTCACTGCTTTACGTTAGTTTTATTGTTCTGAGCAAGTTAATATTATTTTGGTGGGTTTGACACTCTATCAAGGACTCACAATGGCTCTATTTTCGAGGCTAACGACCACATATCCCTAAGTGACTATAAAACGACGTCCCCAACATAAGAAGAAGAGGGAGAAACATTGGGCAAGCTTTGGTTCATTGATTTTCACTCATTTTCTCTCTAGTCTCTACTCTTTCTTTCACATCTTCTATTGATCATTTGATTTGAAATCACTGTGGGTTGGTGTCAGTAGTTTTCAAAGATTGTAAAAGATCTTGTAACAAGCAATCTATTTGCTTAAAGAGGAGTTAGGTTTTCCTTATTTTGTTTTTTCGGGAAAACAAGAGTATGTGAGGTTTTACTTATTTGTTTCCTTAGAAAAACAAGCATAAAAGTTGTCTTGTTAGCCTAGAAAAAAAGAAGTTTGTAAGAAGTTTCTCTACACTCATCAAGTGAGGAGCTTAATGGATTTAAACTCTCGAGCAAGGCTTGAGGAGTGAACGTAAGTCAAAGAGGACCGAACTAGTATAAAAATCAAGGCTTTGAACTCTTTCCCTTCATCCCTTTCTTTTTCATTTTTGCTCAAAAAAATTTAAAAAGGTTTTCAAAGTTTCCACCCCCCTCTCTCTCTCTTAGGTTGCCATATTGGGCCAACACATTTGATACACAAGGTTGTTGCCACAAGAAAAGTGAAGGTGAGGTGATTTTTATACATTATATTTTTTTTTTTTGTCATTTGACCTTAAACAAGTCAAAGCTGTGAAAGATCTCAATTAAGTGATCTTATTAGGTGAAAATTTTGACCTTTATTTATTAACATTATTACTTGGAAATTTTGTCTACTAATGCCAATGGGTTTTTTCATAACGCCATAGTCACAAGAAGAAAACTCATCTTTCAAGAGTAAATCACAATTTTTTTATTCTTTTTTCTGTGAATTTTGAAATCATTTACTGCAAACGGCTAATAGATATATCATTACAGCTTCGACTGTGTTTTTGTTGCCCCTAAACGTAAATGTTTTTTGCTCCTAAACTCTATTGAGAAAAAATAACTTATTTGTATTGTTAGTTGTTACAAGTTTGTTGTCTACTGCCACTTGGTAACATTTTCTTCTGATTATGCTTGAATGCTTGTATTTAAGTGTTCAATACTTATTATGTACCTATAATATCCGAATTTTGAAATATGGAAAATAACTTGAAATTGAATTTGTAGACTTCTATCATATGAACATCCAGCATTAGGAAGTAGTTGCTCTATAATTCACTTTATTTAGTGATAGAAGGCACAAGTTTGAGAAAATATTGTCAAAATATCAATAGGGATCATTCTATCGAAAAATATGGACAACTCAATTTTTCCTTTTTTGTTACCACTACATGGATATGGAGGATCATCTCTCAAAATTTGTGTGGTCTAATCAAGCCAACGATCTTCCTCTCTCTCATTCTTACTATTGATATTGAAGCTTTCCTCTTCTTTCAATGCCATATACATAAGTCATTAACAATATAAACAGCTGGTACATGTCAAGTTGAATGCAGTGTAGCACAAATTCACATCCCAATAGCAAAAGGAAGTTTGAGATGGGCACGTCAATCACCAATCTCAGCACAAGTAGGATTTTCACTTGCTTTAGTGGCATTAATTCGCCTACCTTCAGTTATAGTCTTCTTCGAGTTAATGTAAACAGGATATAA
This sequence comes from Flueggea neowawraea, assembly GCA_948243855.1. Taxonomy (NCBI): domain Eukaryota; kingdom Viridiplantae; phylum Streptophyta; class Magnoliopsida; order Malpighiales; family Phyllanthaceae; genus Flueggea; species Flueggea neowawraea. The sequence continues at coordinate 17,398 of CAODLS010220799.1, read as the reverse complement.
CAATCATTCCCCACAATCTAACTAATTTAAATCACAATTTCATCAATCAATTATTCAACAATCCTAACCCTAAATAAAATAAAATTAAAATTTTCTCAAAAATAGGGCAATCGGTTTACCAGTAAAGATTGTTGGCGGACGAAATGGCGTATTGTCGGAGAATGCGGCGAGCTGGCGACGCGGCGTGGAGAGTGGAGAATCATCTGCATCGTCGAAGAGAAAAAGAAGAAGAGTGGTCTGGAGAGTTGGAAATGGGAATCCTATCATTTTGTGGGTCTGGAGTGGGCCTGGATTTTCTGCCTTCTGAAATCGGATCCTATCATTTTGTGTGTATGTCACGCATAACATGTCCAACTATACTACCCACAAATCCAGGCCCAAAATCCTAGAAAAAGGCGCACGTTTCATATTTCCTGGAAAAGGGGGGTCCTCCCGACTTGCAACTCCATGAACGGGGCGGAGCCCTGCCAACGGCTCCCATACCCCTCCTTCGGCGGCAGCAAGTGGTCGGCCCCCTGTTAGTCCCTTAGTTGCCCTGTCAGTGTCTTTTTTAACTGAAAAAGGTCATTCGTCCAACGACCTAATTAGATTAGCCTCTCAAACCAATGACACTCTTTATTTCCAACTTGATAGGCATGTCCCAAAATAAGAAACAGCGAAGAAACTTTTATTAAAAAACACAAAGCATTACATGTGAGATGTCTTACAAATTCTAGCATAGGAAATACCTAAAACATCATTATGAACTATATCTAAAACCTCACTGGGAGGATTATCTAATACATCGATACCAACTGAACAGTGTCTAGCAATCTTGGAAAGCCTATCAGTGATCTGATTGCCTTCTCTGTAGGTGTGGGTAACTCTGACAGTCCAATTCCTCCGAGTTAAACTCTTGATTGCTTCAACCACATCCTAATTATTATTGACCGGAGGGTGTTCCTTATTAACCATTTGTATCGCCAGCAAACTATCCGATTCAATGGTAACATGTTTCCAACCTTTCTTCCAACAAAGCTTCAAACCAGTATGCATAGCCATGAGCTCGACATTGATGACTGAGCAACAGTCGAGGTTCATCATAAAACCCGAGAACCATTCTCCATTTGTCTCTCAAACAATCCGCCCCCATCCCAAGCTGAAGCTGTAGTCTTATCCTCAGAAAGTGCCCCATTTGTATGAAGTTTCACGGTGTTCTCCTGTGGTGGTTGCCAACGAATCCAACTTTTCTCCCGCTGCTGGTTACTTCTAACCTCAATTGTATTAAGCACCCGAAAATATTCCTTCGATATGGTGCATATATACCTGCATCTTCTGAAGGGAATTTTGCTAGTAAAAATTCGCTCATTCCTCCAATGCCATAGTAGCCAACATGCTACACCAAACCGTACATTCCAGTCCTTAATTACAAAAACTATGCAACAACCCTCCTTCACCAAAGGCACTACCTAAAATAGGCCACCATTGTTTATGGTAACAATTACTCCATAAAGTCAAAACATCAAATTATAGAAAGTCATTTCTCTCAGTCCTCACATCACTATTAACGAACTAATAACCAAAAGAAAATGACCACTTGTATGATGACTATCAAAAACAATTACTTTAGCGTCCATGAGATATATCATCATCTCTGATTACGCCATTGAGTTTTGAAAATGCTCATATTTCATTTCTGCTCTTAAACGATGTGAGCCAGAACAATGGGACACGTCAGCTTTGATGACGTAGCATGAGGGACACATGCCAATGTGGTTGTAATGGCTATTACGCCCTTTTGTTAAAAAAACCCAAACCAACGCAACCAACCAACCCTTTCTTCCTACACACTTCACTAACCCTAACACAACCACATCCGCCCCTTCTATTTTTCCCTCGCTTAGCAATTGTTGTTCATTTCTTTTTCAACGAACCCCAAGTTGCCACCACGTCGTCTTACCTTCTCCGTCCACTCCTCTTTTCTAGATCACGCCACTCATTTTCCAATCCATAAAGTTGTCCTCCATCTTTGGCGAGTGTTGTGGCATCCTTGACAAGGGACGGAATGAGCTTCCCCTTTCGAACGACGTTGCAACTCATTCCTCCAAGCGTGACGTGGAGATTTCTGGGTTTTTTCGATGATTTGTGAGTTGTGGCTCTCTTCAATTAATCTTCTTGTTTCTAATCAGATTTCCATCATTGTTATTGCAATTTGTGTCAATGTGTTGCTGTTGTTGTTTTCTCCAATTATATTGATTCAATTTTGTAACTTTTACAAGTGAGTTCCTTCAATTATTGAGATTTTTGAAGTTATTATGTTGATTCAATTTTTACAAGTCAGATTCTATTTTTTGATTTTGGTTTATTTTGGTTTTGTCGGTGTTGTTCAAGGTTGTAAAGGGCATTTGGTGGAGGCGATGAGGTTGTGTTCGGTGGTGATTTTGGAGGATAAGGTGGATGGGATTGATTTGGGATTCATAATCTATGTTGATTAGGGTTTCGCTTTTTGAATCACTCTTTCTTCCGTTTTTGGGCTACTGTTTTTCAGATGCAAAATAAATGGTGATATGAATGGTGCAATTAATGAGGAGTGATAAAGAGAGACATTCTTATGTCGAAAAACAAAGGGAAACACGCTTCCAACGTGTCAAAGAGGTCAGATGTGTAAAAAAGGTAGAAATGTCTTTTCACGATTCATGTTAGTTCTTGCTCACGACATATAAAAGCAAGAACGCAATAGAAGTTTTTTCAAAACTCAGTGACATAATCAAAAATTATGATATATCTTAGCAACGCTAAAATAATTGCATCTAATAAAAATGGTATACTCTCATAGAAGCTGCGAAGCAAGCCCTTATGCCTCGAAACACAAAAGGGTAAACTTTCCATTACATTGACCAATTCAATCATCAAGTGAATATCATTCCATTTCTACTTAAATTTATTCCACAAAAATGACTATTTCATGTGTGTTGTATTCAATTCCTCGAATTAAAACTTGGATCGGAAAGGATGGATCACCCTCTGCGATTCCAGTAGTGTAAAAATGAATACGCTGCAATCAAAACCATGTAAATTATCACATTCTATTTAGACATTCTCTTCCTATGTCAGTCAATCTTTGTACCAAACCAAATGGCCTAAACATGACCATTCCTTCTTACTGTCAATCAAATCATACAATAAAATAGAAATCATAACGAGAAAGAAACTCTCTACTTCTCTTCAATGTAACATTTCACAGTATCCATCCATCTAATGCACTCAGCTTTGTCTTTATTCTTCATATATTCATGCAAGAAAACAGCCATTTTATTATCTATACTCCTTACCTCCAAGAATTCATAAAGCGAGTCTTGCAACTCATCATCCAAGTCCCTGCACACAACAATAGTTACTGTTGTCGAGTCCAAAATGTCCTTAAAGCACAAAAATGAAAGCATAACCATCTGGTTGGTAAGACATTTGGAAATGAATAAATCAAGAATACTACATGGTGATTCTATCAGGTCATGGGGTTCGTGAAGGTAACAGAGAACTAATAATATGCCAAGTATTTGGTCCTACTGGGTGCCAAACCAATCAACATCTCTATTTACTTTCTTTTCAATTTGTGTTTCAGTAATATAATGCCTTATTAAAGAAAAAAAATGAGAAATCACCATACTTGAATTCAGGACCGACATAAGGTTGAACCAGCTTCTTGCCATTCCTGCGTATGAAAAGTTGGGTAATTTCTATGGTATCAGGCCAAGCTGAGCACACAATCTCCAAGGTATCATCATCACCCTTCATAATATTAACAATCAGAGTAATGTGCAGTTGCACATCGTTTGGTACACCAGAACCGCCTGATTTAGGAATTGGAATGGCCCCATCAAACATAGTAGCTTCAACTTTAATGTCTTCATTCTCCTCAAATTTCCTCTTCAATCTTATCCATTTTTCCCCTGGTCGGTCATCAATTGTGAACGAACCAAATTTGGTGGGCTGACATGAAAATAAACTTTTTTCTTGTAACTTTTTTGTCACAGAATGAACTGACAGAAGCAACTGAAGTACATATTAAGAAATCAGCTATGTAGAGTAAACAATGACAAAAAGATATAAAGGAATCGAATAAGAGAAATGCCAAATATCACTAGTTAATTAGTCATGAACAAATAATTTTGAATGAAGCTTGAAATTTGACTCTCAAAACAAGAGAATTCGCACAACACTAACTTCAGTAAAGTATTTCGGAAAATAACTTTTGTCAAGCTTCAAAATCCAAGTCAAAATAAATGTGAAAGGACCATCTTTCGAAACAGAAAAAGAATACCCTAAAAATCTACTTCACGGAAACATATGGGAATTCTCAATTTTTCTTATATCCTTAATTGGGTCATCAAATTCAATTAAGATAAATCAGTTAGCAGAACTAAGAAATTCCAAATGAGGAATCAGGTATTTGTGGCCTAACTTCCAACATATCTGAAATTATTCCATTCTCTGAGTTTATCAGCACTTATCATATGAGAAAAAGGTCTCACGTAAACATCTTAATTCAAATCTTTCAAATCATTAACTTATTCCTGATAGAAAACGGAACCAATACTTCCACTGTCGGGAACTATGTTAGTGGAGAGGCTTATCAAATATATCACTTTCATAAAATATTCACAAAACAAACTCAACCATTCATAAGACATTCATCTTCTATGGTCCAAATAGGGTTTTAATCTAGAGTCTAGATTCCCCTTTAACAGAATAGTCGCCTTCATGAACTTTAACCAAATTGCTAAGAAAAAAACAAGGGAAAAACTATTACTGAAGCTAAATTGCGAAACGCATCAAAAAGAAGTAATCCACAAAACCCTGGTTAATAAAATGCCATAATCCTATAACTTTGCAGTATTTCGACTATATAGTCTTATGACTGAAATCAAAACAAACAGAAACGGAACAGTGAACAAACAAAAAAAGCAAATAGAAGAGGCGAAACGAAACGGAAGTACTTGTTTAGGAGGAGAGCGATCAATCTCGTACTGCATCTCGTTACGGATGAGTCTGAGGATTTTGTCCTGGAAGGCGGACTTGCGCATTGCTATAACGTAATTTCTGGTAACCATTTTTTGGTTTGGAGAGGAAAAAGAGGTGTTTGATGACTCCAATTTGTCAAGGAATGAGATGGGATATCGTTGCGTTTGAAGAAATGGTAGGATTCTAGGATGAGAGAGTAGATTTCTTCTTAGAGGTCGTATTAGGCTAGCCATTTCTGGGCTCTGGCTGCGCTTTGTGAGGGGGAAGGCGCTTCGTGGTAGGGTTTAAGCCTTAAGGGTTTAAGAATCAAACGGATTTGTTTATTTCCCTTCTTCACTTTTTCTAATGTCTTACGCCTCCCACACGTATGTGCTCAATTATTAATAAGACAAAATTGAGTCCCTTAGCTTTTGCCCATTTTACAATTACATCCCTAAGTTTTCAAAATTCTAGTTCTCATCCATACTTTATTACTTTTTAATTCAATAAAACAAATACGTCCCTTCTGTAGATGTCCCGTTTTGGAGGAGTTTTTTTTTGTTTATTTTTTTTACTAAAGCTGGAACCGTTTTGGAGGAGTTATCTCATAGAATGTTGATAAACAAACACTTTGTTCCCCATTTTTTGATTAGAACTCAGGAAAACAACGTCGCCATTTGGTGAGTGAAATAAGATGTTCTTAAACCGAAATAATAATTGAAATTGTGTTCTAAGTATCTTAACTTTAATCAAACGATTTAGAACAAGCAAATGGACAAACTCGTTGCGTTAGGTCTTTTACTGCAGTGATTTGATTTGCTTCCCAAGGTAATTTTTCAATTTTGTCACCCTCCCTGAAGCTCTTTCCTTTCTTGATTTGTTGATTTGCATCTTGCAGAATTTTTCTTGGAGACCAATCCTTCCATCTTTGCTACAACTTCCAATTCTCCTACAATTTATTTTCCTCCTTGGATTTGATTTTACTTCCTCCTTAATTTGTTCAAATTATGGTGTAAACACACTTATAGCTTCTTTCCACCATAGAATTAATATGTATTATGGAATTTTGTCACGTTTAATTATAGAATTAATATGGGCTATGAAATAGTTGAATTTATAACAAGTCATGAGACATTTAATCATACCACGGGCCTTGTAGCCCACCGGTAGAGTCACCATGGTTGATGCAACTCATCCTAAGTTCGAACCGAATGGTATGCGCGTGTGCTTTTAATACCTTCTCGTGTTGAGTTGAGGCCCGACAAAAAAAAATGAGACATTTAATCATAGAAATAATATTGGTTATGGAATTTTGTCACTCGACTCTGAATTATGGATGGTGTTGAAAAAACCATAAAGTTTTGTGACAATATGTTAAGAGTACTATATTCCAATAGTAATGATCTTCTGAGTTCCTAACTGTAAAGGAAAGAATTTAGAACGGTTAAATAGTTATAGAGCATATATACACAAATACCATGGTTGCGAATCTATTTACTAATGGCTCACCACCTAAGATTTTTCTTGAGTTCAGTAAAAACTTGTATTTTGCTTATGAATATTTTGAGTTCAATATATAAAGCACTAAACTAAAACGCGTAATCATAGTCAAAAAAAGGAAAAGCCTAAAACCCGTAATGTTAAAAACTACCATCAGAAAACATATTCAACTATGCACAATTATTTTCCTCAACAATCAAGACAACTATTACAATGCACCAATGCTCATCACCTGACAGGATCAAAATAATATCCTATAGATTCTAGCAGCAAATCTGGACTTATTGCACCGGGCTTGTGCTATGATAAAAATGAATCAATTTGCTTTCCACGTACTTGGCCAAAAATTTTTCCTTATCTCTTGGTTCTGTCGGTCTGCTCTTGTTGAGGTGCATCAGATAGTTGCGATCCTGTTACTTTACTTGCAGCCGTGCCAGAAGTTTTTTCCGCGGGCTTCTGTTTACTTAATTGATTGTTCTCCATCGTTTTACCCAATTCCGGACTGACCGTAGAGCTGCCATCTTGGTCTGAACTTCTTTTCTCACTATCTTCTTGGTTTTTGGCTACAATGCCACCTGGTTGTTTCTTTGATTCCACTACAATTTCCTTAACAGTCTCCTCTAATTTAATCAATCTCACTTTCACATCCAAAAGCTCCGCTGAACCTGCTTCTTTTTCTTCAATAGCTTTTGTCTCTGTCTCTTTCGCCTTTTCTTCTTCTTCTTTCTTTTTCCGCTCAAATTCCTGAGACAGTCGATTCAAAGATTAATTGACCATATTAAGGAAAATTAAAGGAAAATATCAGGTGACTACAGCTCTATATTAGGAAAGAAAACAATATCAGATTTCAGTAATCAGAGATTCTAATGCACAAAACCATCCTCAGGACTACGGTCAATAAAACAATATTATTTTCAAAGTGGCACCCCTCTATAGTCCCCAAGTCACAATACATAAACACGAATTACTTGCGTGTTTTGAAAATCCCACAGTCGTCAATGATCACAAAATCTAACAAACTAACACACTCCTAGAAATTTCTTGAGATTTTTTGTTTTTAAAGCGTCACTTGAAGCTTCAATTTCTAGGAAATCCTTAATCGAAGCAGGGCAGACCAATTTGGGGTCAAAAAATTTTAGAAAAATTCCAAGTAGACCAGGAAAAAGTTAATTGCCAAAACAAAATGCTTAACTTCTCACTATTATTATGTTGGAAAATACATTTGAAGAGTTTTATAAGATCTTCCCAATTTGGAAAAACACTAGCATCAATTTCATATCACATAGTTGCAGAAAGCCTAACTTTGGAAGGAATCTAAATGCATTTAGAGATAATATAATGATTGGTATCAGAAATATGATTAGAAATGTAAGAAAACATCTGTCAACTACCAAACACGAATTCTGTCATGTTGCCTGCAAGAGAAGCTAAAGAAGAAAAAGCACAATAAGCAAAGAAATAAAATCTTTAATTTCTTCTTACGCCATCTTGATGAAGCATAAAGCTTGCTGACATTCACAGATCAGGGTATAATTTACTTGAACAAAATTGAAATGTTTTTAAAGTAAAATGCATAAGGGACAGACTAATCCAAAGCGATTTAGAAAGGTAGATAGAGAATTGATCCTCCAGCACATCCTCTCATCCAGAATAGTATTCTACAAAAATCCATGGCTCTTATGAAACGAGCAATACCCAACAAATGAATATTTTTCTCAAAGCCAGAAAAAACTAGAGTGAAAAATATATGATACTGAACAGTTCAAACAAAAAAAATAGTTGGTGGAATATAAATTAATTACCGCATCCATTTTTTTCATTTCACGACGAGCATATTGAGCCACCAAATAAACAGCTGTGGAAAACAAAAAAACTTTTAGATGAAATAACAAAAACCAAGGGAGATTTAAATATGACAAAGCAACGATATCCTAAACATGTAATTTTGGCGTACCCAAAGAAGGCAAGCATGCAAAGAACAGCTGTACCAGATGGAAATCAATCCTGAACAGAAAATAGATACATCTAAGTCCACATCATTGACACTGAAATAGGGAGGTCAGAACTCTAGACAATTGAATGTATGTAATTCACTGTAAGCATCACAGTAGCAAGAAGGTTGATCCATTTTACACAGATGCAAACTTAACACTTCTAAATTTTCATCTATTGGAATTCCAAAAAAAAATTGATCTAAACTAAGATCCCCTATGTATTACATTACCAAACTCATATACTATCTACATTAATAGTATTCTGAAGCTCTATCCCTCATGTTGAAAGAAGAAACAGATGAAAATGATATTATGCAAAAGCCAAATCGATATTCAAAATAGCACAATCTAAGATGTCTGTAGTCTGACATGCATTTGTAATAACAATAACATATTACACAAATACATATCATCAAATAGAAAAGTTTAAAAAAGAAATTGCACAAAGAAACTCAAGCTTTAAACCAAAAGCAGATGTGAGAATATAATTTGGAGCCGACATCATTCAGCAAAATAACCCTGCTTATAAGACAAGCAAGTCTAGGTAGCAGCAAAGATCATAAAGCAAATAAGATTCCTCATTTAAAGTCCATTGACTTGCAAACTCTACCTAGTTCCAAATACAATTTCCTATGAATACACATTTAAAAATTGATTTCAGGAAGGAAAACCATTTGAAAATCTGGGCCAAAGCATCTCAATTGAACCTGAGAGAGACCATTGCAATCCAACAGCAATTAGAAAATGAAAACAAACTAACAGCATCATGAGTTTGAAAAAAACAAGACAGGAAGCAATTGAAAAAGGCCTGGATTTTTATATAAAATGGTGTCATAGAACCTATACATCATCTCTTTCGAAGAGCTAAGCCAAATCAGATAAAGCATTGAAAAAGATAACCATAACATCAAAACCCACTTAAGCTACAAAGTGTTTGAAGAAATGACTAACTGAGACCCACCAAGCGATTACAGTACTACACTCATTACAGAACCAACCGAACATTGAAAGCCCCAAAAAGAAGGCAAAAGAGACGGGGTAAGAGGGGAAATGCATACCCAAACTTCTTTTTCTTGGGAGGGTCAGAGAAAAGCATCTTGGCAGCGGTCATGAAGTCCAGATTACCCAGCTGGCGATACTGCTCTTCGTATTTGCTCACATTCGATTCCATCTTGACGTCGCCGTTGTTGGTGGTGGTGTTAGTTTCAGAGGGTTGGTTTCTATTGCTGCAAAATTCTCTGCTTCGAAGGAATTTCAGTCGAACCGAAGCGAGTCTGGCGCGAAACATTTTTCAACGTTGGATCAACATCAAATGACTACCGAAAGGACTGTGTATCATTTATACATGGCATAAAACAAACTAAATTTTCACAGTTAAAAAAAAAAACTAAATTTATAAAGAAAAATTAAAAAAAAATAAATTGCAAAAAAGTCAGTTACTTCAAGGGGACTGCACAAAATAGTTCTATGCCTATTAAATGGAGAAAAAATCAATCTTAACCATTGAATTCTAAAAAGGTAGGAGTACAGTTAATAGAGCATAAAAAATTATTTTATAATTAAATAATTAATTTTAAAATTAAGTGATCAGTTAAAACATTAAGTAAATCAAATATTACTTAATTCTTTACAAATTCACTTAATTTAATAAAATTAAGTAGACAAAAAATTAAGTGATTTCTCAAAAAATTAAGTAATTTAATAGTTACTTAATTTACTAAATTTTTAATTAATTTAATGAAGTAAGTGAAAAACAATTTAGGTGAACTCTTCTTAAGATTACGTGATTTCTCAAAAAAATAAGCAATTTAATAGTTACTTAATTTTTTACCGTACACTTAATTTTCAAAATTAAGCAACCCCAAAAAGTAAGGGATACTCTATAAAATTATGTGAAATCTCCAAAAATTAAGTAATTTTAAACCTTAATTTGTTAAAATAGTAACCGAAAGAAAATTAAGTAATTTTTCTTAAAATTAAGTGATCTACTTAAACAAAAATAAGTCATTAGGAATTAACTATTTTTTTAGAATTTCACTTAATTTTTTTTAAATTAAGTAACTGAAAGAAAATTAAATGATTCTTCTTAAAATTAAGTGATCTCTTTAAAAAAAATTAAGTCATTACGAGTTATTTCATTTTTTAGACTTTCACTTAATTTTTTAAAATTAAGTAACCACAAGAAAATTAAGTAATTCTTAAATTACTTAATTTTTTAGGTTTCATTTGTTTTTTTAGAATTAAGTAATTGAAAGAAAAAGAAGTAAATCTCCTTTAAATTAAGTAATCTCTACAAAAATTAAGTCTGCCACGTGTTAGTTAATTTTTTAGACTTTCACTTAATTTTTTTTATATTTAAGTTACCAAAAAAAATACCTGATTCTCGATAAAATTAAGTGATTTATCTGAAAATTAAGTGATTTCAAATTTAACTCTGAGAATTGTTACTAAATGTATCCATGCGTCTATTTTCAATTTTCTTCATCAAAAGTATAAGTGTAAAAAATTATCTTACGATTACATAAAGTATTATAAACTCAATTCATCCTTGGATTTTTTGCCCGTTGCTTTATAATTGTTGCCTCGGTAGCATTTTTATCTTATGTCAACCAAGAATTTGAATAGTTTGAAGAATCTACTTCCTACATATTTAAGTTTATCCTAAGTACTTCATCTTGCTTTTTACGCCAAAATCATCTTACAAGTACGATCATCTACCTTAAAAATTATTTATACATATATGATTAATTGATCTAAAGGACAAGTCATATCAATTAATCATCTCTTCGATTACATAAAGCATCACATCAACTCAATTGATGAATGTTCACTGAGTTTTGCTAGTTATATCTATGAATATCTTTTTGTAAATCTTTCGCATATGTAAATATTGTTATATGCTATGAATCATATGCATATGTGTTATAAGAGTGTGGGTGTTATACTATCCTTTCTATGGCTCCTTTAGAAGATTGTTATTTATTTGGTAAGTTAACTTCATTTGTAGTATCATAATTCCACATCGCCTAGAATTCGATGCCAAGTGTTGCTTACAAACACTTTCCTCCCACAAACCATTGAGGTGTCTTTTCATGGACAAAACGGTGAGGGTCATTGAGCTCATAGTGGACAATACCTCAGTGGATTGACCTAGCACACAATCGTTGATGGATATAGTCCACAATAATTGGCGTCGTCTGTGAGAACTCAAGCAAAATCATCGAGCTAAAATTGTGTTCTCAAGTCCTTTAGACTTGATTGAGGGGTTATTGTAGTATCATCTCCCATATTGCCTAGGAATCAAGTCCAAAAGCCGCTTATAAACACTTTCTTCCCTCAAACCATTGAAGCGCCTTTTTCAGGGACAAAAATGTGAGGGATTATGAGTTTAGAGTGGACAATACCTTAATGGATTAATCTAGCGTGTGATTGTCGAGTGACATAGTCTACAACATTTGTATTAATAGTTTGTATTGGCCCAAATAACAAACCACTAGATAAGATATTCAGCAATCTTACAGTAACAAGTTCTTGGCCCCTATTCTAATTTGTAAAGAGCCTTTTGAAGTTTGCACACATGTTGACTTTCAAAACCTATTGGCTTATTTAGGTAAATTTCTCAATCCAACTGTCCATGCAAAAAAAAAAAAAGCATTCTTAACAGCCATTTTCCACAAATTCCAATCTTTCTTTGCCATAAGTGCAAGTAAGACTCAAACAGTTTTATGCTTTGCAGCTGGACGGAACATTTCATCATAGTCTAGCCCATGTTATTGAGGGAACCCTCGAGCTACCGAGCAGGCTTTGTATCTTTCAATTAATCCATCTGCTTGATGTTTTATCTTATAAACCTAATTGCATGAAATAAGTTGCACATCTTTTGGCTTGGAAACAAGCTCCCAAGTTTCATTTTGTTGTAATATAATAATCTTCCCTTCCATAGCTTCAATCCACTTTGGATTATGATATGCTTCCTCAAATGTCTTTGGTTCTTTAGCATATTTGGAATTTGGCTTTCTAACTCTAATTGATCGCTTGAACAGAACTCGGTCACCTTCTTCACTTGGTTAATGGTGCACACCTACTTGCAATGCATTTTGAGATACACCTCCTTCAAGATCGCCATATGCACCTTTATGTTCATATATTCTCAGCTAAGGTTGAGAAGATTGCATCATATCTTTAGAAACATTTGAATCTAGCAGCACTTTCTTGTTTGGGTACCACCATCAAGAGGCTTCATCAAACATTATATTGTGGGATGTGTAGCATTTTTCAATTACAGGATCACAACATCTCCACCCCTTTCATTGACTATCATATTCTGTAAAAAAAAAAATCTAATAGCCTTTTTGTCCATTTTACTACTTAATTGGTTAGGTATGTATATATAGCATACACATCCAAAAACTCGAAAATAACCAATTGCAGTTTCACATTCCATAATTTTTCAAAAGGTGAAATAAAGAAAAACCTTTGTTGAGGAAGTCAATTGATCATCACTTCTACCCAAAATCTTCTTGTACATTGCGTGAAGAACACTTCAACAAACTTTTGTCAAATGCCTATTCTTTCTTTCTGCGACATCTATCGTCATTTTATTGCGGCGTGTTGGTACATGTGAACTATTGACATATTTGACATTCTCAATGGTAGTGAGTAAACTCTTCTAAGTTGTATTCTCCACCATTATAAGCAAGCAAGCAGCAAATTCTTTTACCAACTTTTGCTTCAATTATTTCTTTGAAGTCCTAAAATTTTGAAAAAATGTCAGATTTTGCCTTCACAAAATAAACCCATACAGCCTATGTTTTCATCACATAAACTGACTTTGATCTTCATCCCTCCATCACTGGCTTTATTGAAATTTTGAGGTCTCAATACACCTTCACATATTGTTGGCCAAACAAAACAAAATGACCAGAAGATTTTAGTTGTGTCATTGAAAGAATATTTTGACATACCTGATACATGGTAGACATTAAGGAGAGACACTTCATTATCTTTATACTGGGGAAAGGCTACTGCATCACCGCTGTGAGCAAATGGTAACTTTAAGTTTCTCATTGTCTCTACAACACAGCTTCCATTGTATTTTAACAAGTTTTGCAGCTTATCTTTGTCGTATATAATATGATTTGAGCAGCCAAAATCAAAAATCATGTCATCCTCATAGTCAATTCGCTTGGATGATGTTGCAGTGAGAGCTAACTGCTCTTCTTTTGTAATAAAGAGTGCCTATGCATCCTTTTGATCTTCACTTTTTTAAGTTGCAAAATTACTTTCAGTGGACTTTTTATTTGGCCAGCAAAGCTTTCCCATATGACCTTTATTTCCACAATTATGATATCCTCTCTAGTTAACTAGCTTAAAATTTGTGATACAAAATAAATAAGGCATAAGGCCTATTTATAGGAATCTTGTCCATCTTATACTTACGCAATGTGAGAGAAATACTCTCTGCAAAACTATTTTTAACCAATGTGGGATTCAAGAGTTATCCCAACATGTTGCCTTGATGCTCCCCCAGAATGAGTACTCCTTTCATTTTGTTGATGTTTTGCCTTATCGTCATTTCTTTTCGATCTACCACCATTATGTTGCTTGAAATTCCGCTTGCTCTAGTTAGCATAAAGTGCCTCCTCGTCACTTTTTAATGAAATCTCTCTTTTTTGTTTGGCCAAAGCTTATTGAGCAGCAAGCAAAATCTCAAACTTAACAAGCAATGACTGACTTTGTCGCCTTTGTACTGCAGCAATGAAGCCTCTATATTTAGGTCTCAAACCATGAATGATTATCTTCTTCATTTTGTTTTCCCCAAGTGGAGATTGTGGTTCCAACTTGAAAATTTCCAGGCATAACGTCTTTACCTTGTGAAAATATTGAGAAAATGTAATGTCGTGTTAGGCTACCAACAATAACTCGCTCTCTAATAACTGAAGTCTCGTTTCATTCCTCTTTATAAATAGCTTGGCTAATGTATCCTTGGCTTATTTGGGAGTCTTGACTTCAACCGTTATCTTCAAAACGAACAATGTTTTGCCCTCATTAATCTTCCATTTTTTCAGCATGCGATTTCCATCATCATCAGGCTGCAAAACCTCACTTCATTAACAACTTTCCATAAATATTCTCCCTACATATATGATGTGATAGAGGTGGATTAAGAGTTGTAGTTTTGGTACTTAAGCCTTTTGACTTCGCCATCAACTTAAAGATCAGCCATCTTGCCAAGATAAATATCATGATCCATTGCGGGCCCATGATTGGCGTACGAGGCGAACCTTTTGTGGAAGCCCGACCCATCTCGCACAAGCCTCAAAGAACAGAACTTAACGAATTTATTTCTAACCATATTAAAACCATTTGCAAAATTTAATAAGTAGAAAGCCAAGCTTGTTTAAAACATAAGTTTTCATAATAATAAAATATTCAATAAATAATAAATCATTTGTAAATATCAAATAAACATACAAAACATATACCCACAAGTAAACCAGTGTGGAGCTACTGACAAAGCAAATAATTGAGCCCGAACAAAATAGCACTGACTGCAACTGCAGAATGCCTCACCAAGGGTTGAATGCATAGAGATAGCAATCAACCAATATCACCTACAAGTGGAAGTACAGGAAAATAGACAAAAAATAAAGGGGTAAGAACCCTAGTGAGGAAACGACACTCCAGAGCGGATCGGGCCTCACAAAAATCGTTTTCAAAACATTTTGAAAATTTTACATACAGATATAAGTGTATATATATGTATACACGCTAAATACATAATAGTAGTTTCAAAATTCATTTCGAAATCATTCGCAACCAAGACACACAATAAACGAGAAGTAATGCAAAGTACTAATTTGCAAAACGTAAAACCCAAACATTCAAATATTTATTCATAAATCATAAGCCACAATTTACAAAGTGATTGGTTGCAAATTAAATAACTCAAATCATCAACCCTTATGGTTTCAAATCATATATCGTAAATATCGAAGTATTTGGTTTCAAATCTCATAACACAAATATTGAAATATTTGGTTTCAAATCTCATATCAAATCAAAACCAATCTAACATGGGACTACTATCAAAGTCAAATGTGGACTCGCCACAAGATCAAATGTGGTCTCTCACCACTGGTCAATATGTGTGGACTTCGCCACTAATCAATATCCAATCATGTGTCGGGTCGAGGCACATGACTACTAACAATCCCTAGTAGCTGGGAGTTCTCAGTTCATTGGTACCAAAGGTCACGATTTACCCCCGTAACTGGGTTGTCCCGAGTCATCATAATTGTAATATCCCGCTTGTTTCAGCTATATTTCCTATAGCGATTGGAGTTCGATTGATGATCGTTGATGCTCATCCTCATTGAGAGTTTGAAGTTTAGATTGATAGTTGATTAAGCTGATGAGCATGTAGAGTTGGTGTTGTAGAACCTTGAGTAACGAGTCTGGAGAGTGGATAACTTGAGTTAGAGTAAGAGGTAACTCGAGTTGTGTGACCCTTATACAACTCGAGTTATTCAGAATTGTAACTCGAGTTAGACGAGGTCCATATAACTCAAGTTAATCGTTGTGTAACTCGAGTTATCTGTGCTAAAGTGGAACGACGCATTTCGGTGTTCTTCGTCTTTAAAAGACCCCAAACAGACCGAAATCCGTCATTTGCTCCAATCCATTCCTCTCATACGTTTCCAATCTCTCTCAAGTTGTTCCTCAGCACTTCCTTTGGGTTTCTTGAGGTAAGATTGCGTTTCTTATCCTTTCTTTCCTCATGTTTTCTGTAAGATTATGCATATTAGGGTTTTAGGTTCAAATGAGTTTGATCAACTCAGTTTAGGGTGATTTGGTGAGATTTCGTGTTATTTTGATGGTTTTGAGTATAGATTCGTGTTCAGGAGGATGATTAGAGTAAATGTAGTTGTTTAAGAGTGATTTTTATCGGATAATTTGAGTGTTTGGTCAAACTAGACAATCTGGATAAGTGATTTACTCGAGTAAGCATTTTGGATAACTCGAGTAAGCATTTTGGATAACTCGAGTAAGATAGGCCCAGATTTACTTGAATAAGCATTTTGGATAATGCATATATATTGTTTTTGAGTATGATACTAGCAGTATCGATTTTGTCAAAGCGCATGTGGTTGCCTTGGGTGTAAATGTTTGTGGAACATGTTTCTGAAACCATACTATGTATGTAGTGTGTATACATATATATATATACATTCTTGTCGTATACGTGCATGTGGTAGTTTTTCAACGGTTTTCAAACCAGTCTTTGTGAGGCACTCTGGAGTGTTGTCCCTCACTCCCTGAGTTTGATCCTCTTTGTTCTTCTGTGTTGCCTTGTTTCTATTTTGCAGGTTGATTCGACTCGGCAATTTTTGACATCCCCGTCCAGTAAGACAAATACTTTTGGTTAGTAGCACCCTTTTTGTCGGGCTACTTCATTTGTATTAGATGTTTCACTCTGATATACTGTTGGGTTATGGAGTTCGCTGATTGTAGGTCTTATTTTGGGGATATTGGATTTTGCGATTTATCACTTGTATTGATTTTTGATATATTTTATTAATATATATATATATATATGATTTTTCTCAAACGATTTTAATAACATGTTTTAATCAAATGGGTGTATAGTTTCTGTATCTTTGAGGCTTGTATGAGATGGGTCGGGCTCCCACAGACGGTTCACCTCGTATGCTAGTCACGTTTCCGAGAATGGGTCATGACAATATTGGTATCAGAGACTAGGTTTCGTAAGTTTGAGTAGTTATGTACTATGATACCAATGTTGGTATCAGAGCCTAGGTTTCGTAAGTTCTGAGCCTAGGTTTATCGTATAGTCTGGGGTCGGTTGTGGAGCATAGGTATCTTTGATTTAGTCTGTCTGATTTGCCTCTGTATACCATTTG
>CAODLS010220787.1:0-16947 GCA_948243855.1 Flueggea neowawraea | reverse complement strand
AATCCCCCTAGATCGAATTAAGTAACAAGGACTCGTTATTCAAACAATCATTCAGGCAATTGGACCGTGGAAATTCCTAAGGTATATTAACCTCTCTCTCGAGTTAGCTAATGCCTAACGACTAGGTTGATTAATCGAAATATCTTCCTAATTAAAACCCTAACGTTGCATTAACACACTGCTCTATGAATTTGTATATTAGGTTTGACCCTAATCCGGAGGATTTATATTGACCTATCTCTAGGTTTGCATGCAACTCCTCTCAATTATGAATGCTCTATCATACACAGAATCTCTCGATTGCACATGCACAAAACAATATTGGAATCGAAAGGCTAGCAACAATCAACTCAACAATACGCAATGTAAATCATAATTGAGTCGCAATCCATAAATTCATTGAATGAATAACATAATCCAACATCACATAATCTGCCTAGGGTTCATCACATCTAGGTACGCAATACAATTAGTTCATAACAATTGAGAGATAAACGGCAAAAACAAAGAGAAATCTAGAGAGAGAAGGAAAACCCATGACGAATACTCAAATTCCTCGCGAAATCGCTCCGTTCTTGATGCCCAATGTTGTTCTCCTTTGCTCCCACGTTCTCTAGCCTCTAAAGATTTGAAATTGTGTCTCCAAGTCGGCTCTCCCTCAATCAATGGCCAAACCCCACTTAAATAGGTGTTTTAGGGCGTCTAGAATAAGACACGGGAATGGCCATGGCCGTGCCCAAGCTACCCCGTCCGTGTACCATCAGTTTCCCACAAATTCCGCACTTGAACACAAGATACGGGCACATAATCTGTCCGTGTAATGACCAATCTGTCCGTGTAATCACATAAATGCCCGTGTTTTGCTTCTTCATTCACACGGTCACGGTTTTCTGTCCGTGTAATGGCCTCCCAAGACCGTGTGATACAATCCTTGACTGTGTTCATTTGTTTTCAAGTTCTAGTGCGTTACACGCCCATTCCCATTGTCGTGGACCATCATTTCATGTTCGTGTATGCTCAGTTGTGCACGGATTTGCTTCCTCAAGTGTCCCACAGGCGTGTCTCATCATTCCAAGGCCGTGTCTCACTTCCAATGCCTCAAATATCATCGTTCAAGCCCCGTTTCGACTTTCTTTCTTTCATTTCTCCAAGACATCATCAATTTACCTGAAAAACACAATATAAAGCGTAGAAGTACCAAAACTAATGAAAAACACTCAATGCATATTTAAAACAATGTAAATTGATGCACATAAATACGTATGAATATGCGTTTATCACTACATGTGGGACGATACATTGCTTTTCAAGTATTGTGCGGATGACATCACTAGGCGGTATGCTCCAAATCATAAGATGATTTCTATCCTTGAGCATTTTCACTCTTTGCCTTATGGAGGACATCACAGCCTAGACAAAACAATTGCTAAGACATTGCAATGCGGTTTCCTTTGGACTACTTTATTTAAAGATGCAAGAACATTTGTTATGGCTTGTGATATATGCCAAAGAACGAGAACTATTAGAAAGAAGCAAGAGATGCCTCATCAAGGAATTTTAGAAGTGGAATTATTCGATGTTTGGGGACTTGATTTTATGTGACCATTTCTGCCTTCTCATGGTAACACTTACATCTTGGTGGCTATGGATTATGTATCAAAATAGGTAGAGGCGGTTGTTTTGCTAAACAATACGGCCAAAGTAGTGGTGAAGTTTGTCAATAAGAACATCTTTACAATGTTTGGAGTTCTTAGAGCCATCATAAGTGATAATGGAGTCCACTTCAACAACCACTTGTTTTCGTCTCTTTTAGTGAAATATGGATGCAAGCATAGAATGTCCACTACTTATCATCCACAAATAAGTGGACAAGTTGAAATTTCAAATTGGGAGCTCAAACAAATTCTTGAGAAAACGGTGAGTGCTTCACGAAAAGATTGGGCTTTGAAGCTTGATGATGTGGTTTGGGCATATAGGACGGCTTACAAGACTCCATAGGGAATGTATCAATTTCATCTTGTATTTAGGAAAACATGCCACCTACCAGTTGAACCTGGGCATAAAGCATTCTGGGCAATTAAAACCTTGAATTTGGACTTGCAAAAAGTGGGAGAAAGGATGATGCTCCAATTGAATGAATTAGACGAGATAAGGCGAGAGTCTTATGAGAAATCTCGAATTTACAAGGAGCGAGCCAAGGCTTGGCATGACAAGCACATTTCAAGTTGAGAGTTTCATGAAGGTCAAAAGGTTCTCTTTTTCAATTCAAGGTTGAAACTTTTTCTGGGCAAGTTGAAGTCAAGATGGTTGCGTCCCTTTGTCATCACCAAGGCACATCTGAGTGGAGCCATCAAAATTCAAGGCACATTATTGTGAATAGTCAACGCCTCAAGCGTTATATGGGAGGAGATCAAGTGCACACCATTCACTCCATGGCATTTGATCCTTGAAGATATATCCTTATGTCTGAAATGATGTTAGACGTCCAGAATGGCGTTAAACTACTTTTGGTCCGCAATGACGTTAAACTATGCTTATCGTTTTATTTATTGCATTTCTTTGCATCATTACATTTTAGTTTAGGAGCACGTTTACATTTCATTGTCTTGTATTATATTTTGAGGAAGATGAAGAGAAGTACCACCCATTTACATGTTATAGTTATGCATTTGTTCACTAACCTTTTTGTTGTCTCAAAGCGTAAAAGATGGAGTTGTCCCTTTTGTTCTTGCTTATGTATTGTTGATATGGATTTATTTTGTTGAACATTAGGGACAATGTTCAAAATAAGTGTGGGAGAAGGGTTTAGTGAATGTTTGGGCTTAATTGTTTATATGTTGTTGCTTGCATGTTGATTTTGCTAAAAAAATGCTCAAAATGTTTCAAATTTTTTCTTGACTTTTAACTCAATGGTTTGTCTTTGATGTTAAAGAACTTAAATATTCGAGTACTTTGAGACCTAAGATCCCTTATATACCCATTCATGTATAACCTAGGTCTCTATGCACCTTAGCTTCAAGAAAAAGACAACCCCCTAGTACTAGAACAAAAAAGGATTAGTTTGGATACACACATAGATTATGTGAGATTTTGAGACATTCTATTTTCTTGTTGTGTGTTTTTCTCATTCTTGGTAGGACCCTACTAGGAGTCGTTATGAAGTGCATTTTGAAGACCACACCATTTAATTGAGACATCGAGATGATGGAAAATGTTGTTTGTTAACCCTTTGTGTTATCCTTTTCCTTCAACATCCACCTTTTATGTTTATCCTTTGTTTATCCACTTTGACCCTTAGACTTTTTCTTGTTCTGAACCTAATTACCCATTTCCATTTTGTTCAAGAACTTCAACATTTGAACCCTAAGTTGAGAGATTTTTAGTTGTGATACATTGCCAAATTTAGTTTGTATGTTAATGCCATGGTATTGTATCATTTAAACATGTATTATCTATGATTTATATGCTCATTGTGTAATTGATACATGGCTAGCCAGTTTTGATGTATTTGGTGACAAAATGGCATTGCTATACTCAGCGGGAAAAAAGGAAAAAAATGAAAGTAAAAAAAAAAGAAAAAAAGAAAGAAAAAAGAAAAAAAGTGATGAAAAACGATGAAGTAAAACAACGAAAGTTATAATAAATTGTTTTGGGGAAGCCTTGTTTTATTACTCATAAACTTGTATTTATTGTGGTTTGCATTATCTTGGTCATTGTATGTTGATGGCAAGTATCACTTGGTTTTAATGTATTTTCTCTCAACTTACTAAACCCATGTTTTTTAGCCAATTTACAAGCCTAATTAAAGTCCTAATTGATTGGTGTTTTGGTTGAATTTAATGGTGGTTACGATTTGACTTTATACCAAATCTTGAAAAGCCTTGCTATGAGTGAATTTGAGCGTAAACACTTCACCTAACACTTTGAGAGATAGAGTGCAACTTGTGAGGGTGTGAATTTATCTATCCTATTCGGGGGCATTACTAGTGTGGAGACAATCTTTTTAAGGTTGTCGGCTAACCTAGGCTTAGTAGTGTCTTCTATTGAATTTTTAGTGCATATCGATTTGGGTATAACAAAGTGTGGGGGTAAGGAGGGTGATTAGGAATTAAGGTCCTTAATTTATTTTGAGTTGTTGAATGCTTGAGGACAAGCATTGAGTAAGTGTGGGGGAGTTTGACATAACCTAAAATTACACAATTATTCAAGGAAGAATTCATGCATTTTTGACCTATAATTGAATGTTTAATGTCATACTTACACACTTTTTGTATTTGGTATAGGTCTTGAATGATCTGGATGAATTCGGGACGAAGACGCGAAAATAGGAGACAAAACAGTGGACCACGACCATGTTGTTGAAGGCCACGGTCACCACCACAGCCGTGGTGTGGTGCTGATTGGAGGCCGTGAAGGCCCACGCCCTCCGTGGTGGCCTGGGAAGGTGACAAAGTTGTGTGGCGGCAAGGCTCTTTTGATGGACCAAATGTACACACTTGGGGGCATTTTAGGCATGAAAATTACTAGGGTTTCACCACATATAAAGAGGTATAAATACCCCATCTTATTCATTCTTCCACACACTTTAGACATTTTACATCTTTTAATTTTGCAAGAACACATATTTTTCTCTCTTCTTCAAGACCATCTAGGATTTGAAAGGGGAAGGAAGAGACAGTTGAAGGCTTGAGGATTTCTCTACAACTCAATCTAAAGAAGCTTTCTCTACACCTTATTCTCTATGTAGATAAGGTGTTCGATGAAATTCTCAAATGAGCCTAATGAGTCTAGTTCAGTTAGGTGAGGCTGAAAAGAGCCTCCTAATAAATTTAGACATAGCTTGAATGAACTTGAAAGAGACTTTAAGCGACATTAGTGCGAGAACACTCAACCCATAAAAATTTGTTCATAAATATAGCAAATGAAAGTCTTGGTCAAATCTCGAAGGCCCTAACACTTTATCATATATTGTTTTCCTTGAATCACAATTTCTTTGAGTGTTTATTTTATTGCATTCATGTTTCTTATTCAAAAAATATAAAAAAAATAATTGTTAAACTTTTATTTTCTTTTCACGAATTGATTACATTAGTAAACCGTTCATTTGGATTCGATATTCTTTAGAATACTCCTTGGTAAAATTACATTGAGAACCGTGCACTTGTGGATAGTCGATCCATGTCTCATTTGTGAAAATGATGAATAAATAAGAATCACTAGGTCGTTTCCATTTGCCATTGCTTACCCTTCACTCCTAAAAATTTCTTGACAAAACACAGTAACTCCACGAGTGCTACTCTTGGTTTTAACCTTGGACTGCAACTAATCCACAAATTTCACTAAAAATTGGTATTTCTTTCAACAAAACTTTAAAACTGTGATAAAAATACAAATTAAAATAAATTTTATTTTTTAATTAATTAAATATTAATAAAATAAGTAAAATTTGAGTTATTTTTAATTATTAATTTTATGTAGTGTAAATTTATTTATTTCTCATTATTTTCATGAGACGAAGAATGCAAGCATATCTTTTTCTTTTTTCAAAGAAAAGGCATCAGGGTTGAGAGCATTGCCAAAATGCTAAATATTCTTTTTCTCTTATCCCTAATGTGTTAGAAAGCATTGCCAAAATGCTAAATATTCTTTTTCTCTTATCCCTAATGTGTTAATCATTAATTCGCACTATAAAAGCGACCTTACAGTCAAACCCATTCCATCTAAAACTACAGAAAAAAATTGAGAAATTAGCAGTTGCATTGGTGATTTTTATGCATGCCTAGCCATGAGTCAGTGGCAAGTTTGAAGGGGTCGACATACTCACCCAGGGTCAAGAAAGGTCACCCGTTTTCGGTTTTACGTCCAACACTTAGTAGCCGGCCCCAACTCAACTGTGGTAACAGTCGCTCGAGGTCCCGAAAGCACCAAGTTACCAAACGGTTTTGGCACAGTTAATGTATTTGATGACACTCTAACCGAAGGACCCGAACCAACGTCAAACTCAATCGGGAGGGCTCAGGGCATCGGTACTTTTTCTGGTAAAGATGAAATTGAGTTTCTTTTGGTATTTAACTTTGTTTTCACAAGTGGGGAGTTCAATGGGAGTAGTCTTGCAGTGTTTGGTCGAAATGCACTTTTTCTACCAGTTCGTGAAATACCAATTGTTGGTGGCACTGGTTTGTTTCGATTGGCTCGTGGATTTGTGGCGACAAAAACTTATCATTATGATGCTGCCACTGCTAATGATGTTTATGAATATAATGTTGTTGCAATTCATTATTAGTTTATTTTGTACGATTGTATCAATATAATGGTATTTGTCTGTTTCTATTTTTCTCAAGTTGTCTTCTTTTATTTTTTATTTTTATAAGGTAGAGAGAATTAAAATCTAAAACAATTTTATTTTTATCTACTTCTCCTAAAGATTGAACTTGGAACGTTTAACTGTAAACATTAGTGGATTACCGTCAAACCCAGCCTTTGAAGCTCTCAAGTTGTCATCATGTAACTTGCTTTGGCCTTTGCAACTAAATTTAAGTAGTGGTCTTCGTTTGTGTCTGCTACTATCAAGTTGTTTGTGTATTATTGTTCCCTCGCAAGCCCAACTAAAATAGAAATAAAGACATAATAAAAACAGACCCAAGATTTATGTTGAAGGAAGTCAATAGTTAGTTATTTGGAAATCAAATAAAATTAAAAGGGCTGAAATTTATTGACATTTTCTTCTCGATATATGTATTTATATTTTTATTAAGAAGATATGAGTCTTTTATATATGTATATATATAGAGAGAGAGAATTTCATTTTTTTCATGAGATTATCTTGTATTTACATAAGCATTGTTTAAGATCCATACATCAAAAAGATGCGATATGAGCTTTTTATATATAAAAGTATGGCTAATTTTTTTCTACAACTAAAATTGTAGAAAACTCTAACAATCTTTCTTTACTGAAATGCGTACAAAACATACTATAAGTTAAGAGACATTAATATTATCAAGTAATATTGTTAATTATAGTATGTTGCACCTTGAAAAGGAATGGCATAAGAATCGTGTAACCTTAGTCGGAGGAAAAAATTATCCGTATTCTTGTCCATTCGTATCTGCAATTGTATAGAAGGAAGAAAATACAGACGAAGTAGAGTTGATAATGCATGAGCAAGATTCAGGAAGGGTTTTAACGTAATTACTTGGAGATATAATGCTCGTTAAATGGTGGGTTACAAACCGATGGTTTCCTTTAAAATTTTTAAACCATGAAAAAACCCTACTAAACCGTACTTTCCATTAATCAAACAAAATAAACAAGGTTTTCTCCTAAACCTTACTTAACCCTACCCTCCAAAAATCCCTAATCAAGCAGGTAGTTTAATAAAATGAATGTTGCAGATTGAAATTAAAATTTGGATCCTTCTTTCGATGAAAATTGATTCATGTCATTTACACAAGCATAATTTGCTGATTTTGTTGCATTCTTGCTTATAATTACGATTGAATTTTTCTAATTCTTAAACATTTCGATTTAGTTTTATTGATTGAGCAAGAAGACATAGATGGGAACAAAATGGAGTTAAATTGCATGAAAGAAAGACTCATAGAAAGAGAAAAGACGGATTTTGAAGAAGGAAGCAAAGGTGACCACAACTTACACTACACACTACGTCATGACCATGGCATGAACGAGTTCGGAGCGCCACATTCTAAGCCATGATTTGTGACATGAGCGTGACTCGCTACTATTTTGCACCACGATCATGGTGCTCTGCCATGACCATGGTGGAGAGAGAAAACAGAGGTGCCATGACCGCTGAAGGAGATGCTATGACCATGGTATGTGGGTTCAAGAGAGGGACATATGTAGAGTAACGTTGGAGAATGATTTGGAAAGTGGTCCCCTTATATTTTAATGCACTAGAGGGACATTTTTTCCCTATGGAATTGATGTCACTTTGACGTACTTATAAATACCTTAAGCTTTTTTATTTGAAGAACTAGGAATTATTAGCCACCAAGGTAGAAAGTATTCATTTTTAGTTTTCCTTAAGAGCATGCTTTAAACTCTTGTGTCTTCATATTTCTCTTCAATCAATTGGTATTTTCTTCAATCTTTCTCTTAATTATTGTTAATAAATGGTTTGTTCCTTTTATGCTCATTTGTTATTTTGAGCTTTCTACCATAATTATAGGCTAAATTCCTCATTGTTGCTCAACCATGCGAGCTATTATGATATTGGGATTGAATATTGTGTTTGATGCCCAATTTATTGATTGCGTTTTGTTAATCTTCATTTAATTGATTAAACTCTTGAATGGGCCAATTTGGTTGGGGTTTGAACCTTTTGACTGACGAAATTGTTTCAGAAAGAATTTCATTTGTAGTTAGAAGATTAGGAAGCTAGACTAAATGATTGCTAGACATAAAATTGTTTATTCTAAAGGTAGTTAAAACATCATTTTTAACTAATGGATGTAAAAACTCTTAATGCTCCAATCCATAACTTGATTTTGCTAGAGATACAAAATTGTATAGTGGGTAGAAAGTTTTGTATAGTTTGAGAGAATTATTCAATAAATTAGCACACTCTGTCTAGGTAATTAAATAGAATGTGGTTAATTCAGGTGTCAAACGTGACATTTGATTGCAATTGAACATTAGAATAATCCGAACAACGTTGTTTTTAATATTGTTTGTTCGTGTTTTGAATTGCATTTCTTTGATTGGGCATTCATTTAGCTTCTTTTACTTTGATGTTTATTTCAATTAGTATCTTTGGATTGCTTTGTTTCATGGCTTTTCGGTACTTTGGCACTCACTTCAGCTTGAGAGACTAGATAATGGGAAGATAACAAGTATTAGTAGTTAGGCTAAAATTCCTTGGGTACGATATCCCGTCTCTAGACCACTTTACTACTTGGTACGATCTGTATGCGTGCAGAAAAGACAAACACTAAAAACTTTAACATCATTTCATTTTATAACTTTAGGATCCAAACTTGGATCCTTTTGTTCACGGAGTTTGGCTTCGAGATCCTTCTGTTCAGATTCGAATTAATGTTAACTCTTCATGCTCCGGATCCTTATTCCGAGAGAGTGGTGGGCATGTGAGTTTTCTATTCTTCTCCTTTTTCCAGTGAATAAACATTAATTATAAACTTTCCAAGCAAATAAGAAAATTCTACTGTGACCCGTTTCATGTGATGGATTCAATATTAGAAACATTAAAATTTGTGGATACTCACAAGTTGATTACTTTTAATCACTCGCATTTCACATTAAGAATTCATGGATACTCACAAGTAGATTGCTTTTAATTACTCACATTTCACATTTTTCTTTAACTGAAAAGTTGAAGTCCACAAAATTAATGGTGCATCATGACATCCCAATTAAGTTGGCACCCCAATAACACCTACATCTTATTCCTGTGCTCCAATATATTATTAATCAAAAAGAAAAATTAGACAGAATGTCACAGGAGCAGATTCTACCGAAAACGGTAGTTCTCCCTGAAAGAAAAATCCTCATAAACAAGTGGCTGTAGAAACTAGGAAATGTAGTCCACCAATGCAGACCCTAGTTATGATCACCAAAGTTGGCAAGGCAGTCAGCAATGTGATTCCCCTCTCTATACACAAGAGAGACCACCACATTCATTTGGGACATTCGGCTCAGACAGTTGGCTCATTGAAGCCGACAACACCATGGAACATCAAAGGTGCATGTTCTGCAGAGCTGCACCATATAGGTTGAGTCACTTTCCGACCAAATATTCTGCCGTTGACCATTGCAAAGCAGCTTCCATTGTCAATTTTGTAGCCGATGCTGAATGACCAATGCAAACACATGTGGAACAAAATTCTAGTTTGTTTTCATAGATCACTTCCGCAAAAAAAAACTTTTGTTCAATTTCTCAATTAAAATTCTATCTGGAAAATCCGTTGCAAGGTCAACTTCAACCAGTAAGAGTGCACAATGCCCAAGATCCCCATTCAAAGTAGCTTGATCGATTTTCAATGGAGTGTCGATGGCTTTAGTAATATCAACCAACATTTGTGGATGCCAATAGTCCCCGGGTAAGCGATGTAACCTGACCCATAATTGAGTTGTTGTGAGCCATTGTGCTTCCGGATCAAAATCTGGTGCCCAATTTTGAAGCAGACCTGGCTTTAAGGATATTGCTCCTCTAGTGAAAATGCGAGATTTGTCTTCGAGTGTCGTTAGAATAATATGTTAAAACCTCTTCCAAGAGAGATGAGGCGCCAGGTTTTCAAACCCCACATAGACGACAACTTTGCTTTAAATTCATGAGCCTTTCATGGTTGTTCACCACAGGCAAGTATAATTCTGCCGATGAGGGCATTGGAGCAAAGCTCGAGCCGTTCAGAGTAGGCTTTTTCATTGATCCAAACTGAAACAAAACCACCTTTGTTTTCCGATGCTATTGAGGATGATGAGAGGACGAAGGATGATCCCTTAACAATGCTGGTGAAAGACCTAACAGGCGGTGGCGTCGCAGGAGAGAAAACAGGCATTGACGTAGCCACTGCATGATGACCAAAGCGACCGACACTAGAAAAAATCTCCGAGATTCCAATATAGCAGTAAAGGGAAGCCGATGCATGAGGAAGGAGACTTGAGCTGCCAGCCATAGTCGGATGATCGGTGTTATCGCAAGTGCACGATAGTCGATGAAGTAATAAAAACCTTTGGAGTATTCCTAAAGTGTCGAACCCACAGGGAAAGGGACTAAATTGATTGTTTCTTGAAATAAAATAAAATGCAAGAAAAGTAAATGAGTTGATTTTTTGGTATTTTTGATAATGTAAAACATGAAAATAACAAACAAATATAATACAAACATTAGGACTTTCGTGACTTCCACCAAGACTCCTAATTACTACATTTATGAATAGTTTAAGGGATTGAGTGTTCTCTCACTATTATCACCTAAAGCCTCTTTCAAATTCATCTAGGCTATGTCTATATTCATTAGGAGGGTCATTTCGGCCTCCCCTAACTAAACTAGACTAATTAGGTTTAGTCGGTAATTTCATCGAACACCTTTTAGGCAAGAATATGTCTATTACTTAACCTAACAAGTTTAATGCATGTCAACATCACCTAATCTTCTCCTTTTGGTCCTTCAACTAGGCTTGTTAAAACTATCATTATGATGGCTAATCACAACAATAATCAAATTATACATGTCATTAAATCAAATCGAACAAAGACTGCAAAAACAACATTCAAGAACAACAAAATCTCTACAAATATGGCATTCAAGCATAAGAGAATAATACTACAAATATGGCAGCAAAGAACATAAATCTCATTCATAAATATAGCAAAATAATGTCAAGGTTTACATTTCTAAGTCCTAATAGAAGATTAAGCTACCATTTTTATGTATAACAAAATATGGCAATAAACATCAGCATAAAACATGATAACAACTAAATATAAGAAGGGAGAAGAGATAAAATGGATGTAGAGAACTTCTCTCTAGGTACCCTTCGAGAGAATCTCCAATCTTCTTGTCCAATCTCCTTCTCCTTCTTTGAAACCCTAATTATGTTCTCACAAAATAAAATAGAGAAAGAAAGAAAATAAAAATGGTCTTTCAAGTGAGTGAAAGATGTAGAAGTGTGGTTAAGAGGGGGGTATTTATACCCCTTTACAAGGGTTAAAACCTTAGAAAATATCATGCCAAAAATGCCCCAAATGTATGCCTTTTATCCACCAAAGAAAGACCGAACCGCCATATATTTTTTTTTACTTTCCAGGTGGCCATGGTGTGTGCCACGCCCGTGGCACAGACCATGGTTCCACCACAAATTCTGCCACACCCATGGCACAGATCATGGTGCCACCATGCATTCTGCCATGCCCGTTTGCACTGGCGTGGCAACTTTTTGTCCACAAAGTGCACCTCACCACGATCATGACCATAACCATGGTAGGTGATTGTGGCCAGACTGTGGTCATGCCACCATGCCTGTTGTTAGTGTCACGACCCATTTTCGGACCATGACAGGTGTACGGGGTAGACCGTCTGTGGGAGCCCAGCCCATCTTGCACAAGCCTCAGAGTACTCAGAACTCTACCCAATTATTCATTTTAATATCTATTCCATATTAACAAACATTCATAATTCATAAATAAACCAAAATATTTCCAAATTGAAATATTAAGAATATATATATACATGTATTTTTATTCATTCAAATCGGTTATACAAACGGAAACCAAATCGTGAAAACCCAAACTCTCGGTGTGGAGCACCTAACCGACCATACCAACTGGAGCCCAATCAAAAGGGCTATCACTGCTAAATTAAAGACCTCACTAGACGCAGAAGCTGAATGACCTGAAAATGTTAAGGGAAGGGGGTGAGAAAACTCAGTGAGGAATGACGTTCCAGAATGTCTCTGTGACCTCACATAAACTGTTTTGAAAATATTTAGAAAACTTTCTCATGCAACATATACAATTATAAGAATATACACTCATTATACATACTAGTTTAGTTTGAAAACGTTTCAAAAAATATTTCACAACCAGAGCAGACAACATGCAGTTAGTCAGATTCTATAATAGACGAAGGAGCAGACAATGCATGTAGCATATTATACCGAGTCATATTATCCAGACAATATAGTATTTCATACATAAATATTTGTATTATACTACCCAGAACTTTATACAGATCTGATGATCACTAATCATACACTTATACTATATTGATACTGCATTGGCCAGACCAGATCTCTAACAGAGAATCAGCAACCTCAAGAGTCTCAACGATAACTGACTCAAGAGGGCCGAACAGTTGACAGCCTTAGGATTCCCAAACAATACCTAGCACCCTAAGGGTCTCAAGCTGTAACAGACAGACAAAACTAATTAGAGGGTATACCCGCGAGCATTACAGTCCCCGGGCTCCAGCAAAATATACCCCGCCAGTTTACATTACAATATACTACAAGGGAATGAGCAATAATACAGACTCAACAGATTTATTATGCCTTGTATAATATAATAGCAGACAACAACCACTATAGCATATAGTATCAGACAATGGCTTGTAGGCGTAGTATAGTAGATAGCAATATCAGATAGATATAAGTGTGAACTATGCCACCAGAATCAGATAGAAGGCGTAAGGGCATTTGCGACTAGATCAGACAAGTCTTGTGTGTCTGCGTGATACACATGAGTCCACATTGTTGCCCTGGAACTCAAGCTTAATAGAGCATTGGTATGCCAAAGGTCACGTTATCTCATAGCTAGGTCTTCATAGTCAGAATCCAAGTAATATATAAATACGTACTTATATATATATATATATATATATATATATTTATATTAACAGAAGCAGATGATATGTATTGTGTAACATAATATAATATTTTAATTATCAAGCGTAGTGCAAAATATTTAACAGACAAATATTATATTATCACGATATTTATGCCAACATAAATCGTGATAGTATGATAACATAAATATAATTAATATTATCAAACATATATGCAGCATACAGTCATGCAACAGAGTTCATTTTCAGAGAGTATATGTAATTGTTATTACATATCAGAATTAGATACTAGGTATGGTTATTAATCACACAAATCAATTATTAATAGCCAGACCGTTATTAAACCAATTTTAGATTCATACCAGACATATCAAAAACATATAATTTTCAGAAGACAGTTTATGTGTATGAAGTCGACATCGCACTCACCTAGATGTCGAGCCAATACTCCAAATCATAGTCCACTGGTGAATGGTTGGTCACTTCGAAAGTTAAACATAGCTGACAACAAAAACAGATTACAACACACTCAGAAAAGATAAATGTGGCATTTCAGAAGTTTGATGAATGAAAATACAGAAAACTCACTAAAATGTTGAAAATCCTTTTTCACCCAAATGCTTAACACTTTCATCAATTCTCCAACCTTACCAATCACCCAAATGACTATCATCAACTTCCTGAACACAAATCCAACATCCTTTTCAATAATCAAACACGAAATCATCAAGAACTCATATGTTGAAATTTGGATTTCCATGAACCTTCAACAAACGACATCCATTCTTTGAATCATACATAGATTCACGTTTATCTAAGCCCTCTCTAACTCAGATTTGGAAGGGAAATCATCAAAATCCAAAACTCTAGCTTAAGAACAAATGCATTTCGTCCAAACTCAAAATCCACCAAAACCGAAGCTAAATCCTTCCATTCCGGACTCAGATTTGCCAAATCATCACCAACCGAACCCATTTATGAAGAACCTCAAATCCCTACAAATCAAACTAAATCTAAGTGTTTCTAGCTTCAGTCTATCAGGATGTAACATCCTACAACACCTATTTTGATAGAACCACTCAGATTTGAAAACCTAGGTCAAATCAGACCCAAACGAGATTCAGAAATTAAAAGCATGAAATGAGTGGAAAAAAGAGTTTAAAATAGAAATCTTACCTCCTAAAATGGAAAGAATCCAATGACAGACCAAGAGAAGTGATGAGAGATGGATTAAGAGAGTTTGGAAGTGTTTTGGTGTGAAAATGACGAGCAAAAGGTCGGGGAAGGGGTATTTATAGACCCATGATCTGAAAGGCAATGTTCAACTCAATTTTAGTAGAAACAGTGCACATCTACGTGCGTTGCAAAGCATCTACGAACATAGAGGTAGTTACAACATGCACATGCTAGCTTGCAACTTGCACAGATGTGCGTTCCAGGATCCCAAAAAATCTAGATCTAAGATTAACTTGCGTTGAACCATCTTCTGCGCACGTAGAAAAAGTCCAACGTGCATTGATCCCTACACAGTGTGCGTAAACGGCGTTCAACAACTCTCAGTTCCACCTAGCACAAGATCTACGTGCACAAAACCCTATACAACGCACGTAGACGGCTTGAAAAACCCAAGAACCATCCTGAATCATGCTCAACTTGTGTAGATATCCTTACTATGCACGTAGATGGCTTCCGGCAAGCTCTATGCGCGTAATTCCAATCTTCAAACATGATTCTGAACTTTAAAATCATAAAGCCCATCACTCCCGGGACCAATCTAACATCTCAACTTGCAAATGCATCATCTTGAAACAAATGTGAACATTCCTAAACACTTGAACATCATCTCATACATTTGAGATTCAAATTGGGTTTGAACTAAGATCACTCAAAATCGAATGACGTTCTACTAAAGACCTTGTCAGAATTGGTCGAAACACTACAGGGAATTGATCGGAAAGGGACAGGATATTACAGTCAGCTTCCTTGCTTCCCTCGTGCATTTTCCTTTTTTGCTCTTTCAATCCCAATTCTTCCAAGTCATTTCTAACCTAAATGAAACACAAAAAATGTATAACTATGACATTAAATACTTAATCATAGGCTGAAAATGTGTAAGTTCTTGCTTGATAAAATAGTGTAATTTTAGGATATATCGTCGGAGCCCAATTACAGAAACAATTACTCACATTTCACATTAAGATCACCAATTGCACCAAATAAAATGTCCCATACATAGTCAAATTGCTTTAATTATGGATTAAGCTTTTAATTGTTTTTATTTGTTTTTGTCACATATTACAAATAAAAATAAAAGAGATAAAAAAAGAGATGAAAGAAGGGTTGTTAAACTAGTTTTTGGGCAAATTCTGTAGCAGTCTTTGGGTTTTGGGGCATTTTATAATTTAGCCCCTATGGTTTGAAAATTAATCACTCTGGTCCCTGTTTCTTAACACTGTTTATTTTTTGATGTTACACGTCATATTAAATGAGGTACCAAATAGTTTCATTAGTATTAAAACTACTTTTATCTCTGAACGTTGTCCCGAAATACGATGAATCTATTTTTATTTTCTTATAAATATTTGAGACTATAATGAAAAGTGAAGAAATTAGCTGGTGAGTTTACTTTCACCATAATAATTTCTATTTTGTCCAACAGTGTATTAAAATTTATGAGATACTAAATGTGGTATTATAATTTTGTAAAATACCTATATATATAAAAGTCGATTTTTGGTTTCTCATTTTCTCGCTTTGCACCCGTCTCTCCTTCGTTCTCTCACAACTCAAGACAAACAACTCTGTTAACAACTCCAACACAAATTTGAAATTACCTTCATCATTGGTTACCTACCGCCAGCAGAGCTCGTCACCAACGACCACCGCATGCTTGGCTTTGTTTCGTACATTGTTCTACCAAAAACCTCCTGATGGCCTTCTCGAGATCTGTGAGTGTGTTTTGGTTGGTTCTTTGTCTATACTTTATGAGATTGAACCACAACATGATTTCATTCTTCAATTTATTGAAACAGGAAACCACTTCATTACAGTGGAATCTTGTGAGCTTAAATGCTTCAAAGGTTTTGGCTTAATAATATTTCAAATTTGTACTACAGAAACAGACTGGTTTTTATTTATTTATTTATTTTGCTTGATTAGGTGGGAAAGGGTCTCTCCAAAGATGACAAATCATCGAAATTGGCTTTTCAGCACTAGATTGAAGTCATAAGCTCTGCTCTTTCTTTCTTATTATACGCCATGTCATTTGCTCCCGTAGGCGACTACAAGTCTATGTCATGTGTCTTGATGATTGTTTTCCTGTTTTTATTAATATAATTTGTAGATTAATGCCTGTTAGTGTAAGCCCTAGCCCCAATCACATTATTTTCGAAACCCTTTATATTTGATATATATGTATGATGCATTTTTCATCTTGTTCCTTATTTTTGTGCATATTTAATTGGATGAATTGTCCGTGAATAGTGGTTCTGATTAAGTTATCAAATATGATTTGGATAGTAAAACCTTAATCCGTAAAAGAATGCTATTCTAAATATCCCTAGTCAATCATTGTCATGGGAATGGCAATGAATGAAGACTAGTATGTACCTTTTGAGATGATC
>CAODLS010220667.1:0-22153 GCA_948243855.1 Flueggea neowawraea | reverse complement strand
TTCGCCTCGTCTCCCTCCTCTCCGCCTTTATTCTTCTTCGTCCACCTCTCTGCCTCCGTTCGCTCCGCCTTGTCACCTCTCTCTCTTCGCCTCGTCTCCCTCATCTTCGCCTTTCTTCTTCTCTGTCCACCTCTCTGCCTCCGTCCGCTTTTCTTATTTTCTGTTCGCTTCTCCTAATTGTTTGTTCTCTCCTCCGAAAGCAAAGTCGCGGCTCGATCTCATCTGTTCCCCACTCCGGTTCTCGTCGTGAATGAACGCGTCTCCGCCAGATCTGGTGGTTGTGACTTATTGTGTGGCGGCGGCTAGGGTTTCTTGTTGTGTGACTTTTTGTGTGGCGACCGTGTTGTGTGACTTCCTCTGAAACCCTAACCGCACTGTTTTCTTTTTTCTTTTACTATTATTTTATAAATTATTTTGAAATGTTAAAAAAAGTTGTTTTTAGTTTTTAAAAAGGTTTAACGTCTAATTGATTTATTTATTTTTAAAAAAATTATGTAGAATTGATTTTAGATTTTAAAAGTTTATATAGAGTTAATTTTTAGTTGATTTAATAAAAAAATTTATGCATAAGATAATGGTTTTTTAAAAAAAAGGTGGATACATGTTACATCTTTATTATTTCTTTCCTTTTTTGATATTGTTTGTAATTTTTAAAAAAGGTTTTTAAAAGTTTATGTTAAGTTGATTGAAGGTTGGTTTTGGATTTTCAATATTTAAGAAAATATTATTTACTTTTTCCAAAATTTTAAAAGGTTTTTAAAGAGTTTATGTTGAGTTGATATAATCTTTTTCAAGATTTTAAAAAATTTTGAAAGGCTTTTAAAAGAGTTTATGTTGAGTTGATATAAAGTTTTCAATATTTTTAAAAAAATTTAAAATTTTTAAAAGAGTTTATGTTGAGTTGATACATGGTTTTTCAAGATTTTAAAAAAGTTAAGTTTATATTAAATTTTTATTTGAGATTTAAGATTTGTTTATAAATTCTATAAAAAATTATATTATGTTTAAATTGAGTTTATATAAAGTTTTTATTAAGTCTATATAAAGTTCATTTGAAAAAAAAATAAATTAAAAAAAAAATAAAGTAATTAAGAAACAAAAAATAATTAAAATACAAAGATTAAAATTAAAAAAATAAAAATAAATTATAATAAAAAATGTAAGAAAAATAAAAATGAAGATTGATATAAAATTTATTTAATGTTGATATAATGTTTTTTTTAGTAAAATAAAAAAAAAAAAGAATAGAGATTAATTTTTTCGTAAAAAAATAAAAGAACATAATTTTTCTGATAAACAGTATTTCCGTACATATTAAACAATATCTTCATATGTATAAACAGTATTTCCTACGTATGAACATTATTTTTGTATGGACTGAAAGAAAAATAAGAGGGACTTAATAACGTAATTAATTTTTTAAATGAGGTTATTTTTAAAATTGACTCAAATTTATTTTCATTCCAGTTGAGATAATGCTGAAAAATATATATTTTTTTAAAAATATTTAATAAATTTATTATATAAAATTTTTGAGATTATACCAATACCATAAAAAAAGGTACCAAAAGGTTCTTTTTACTTTATTGATTAAAAAACTTTAATCAATCTATAACTCACAGTATACTATATTTGTGTAGTCTTATTCGGATATTCGTTCAGGGTGTAATCCTTGTATATATCACTATTATAATTTTTGAAATAACAGAAGAGTGATACATGCAATTAGCACTTGCTCCCCAAATTAAAATTATTGTGTTAAAGGAGACATCTCCTAAAATTTTGTGGAAGAAGTTGGAGAGCACTTATTTGTCGAAATCGTTAACTAACCGATTGTGTCTGAAGATGGATTTGTGCACTTCGAGAATGGATGAAGGAGGTGATATTCTTGACCACATTTACAATTTTAATCAATTAGTCTGTGAACTAGTGAATTTGGGGAGAAAATTGAGGAGGAAGATCAATCATTGCTTATGTTACATCATTACCTAAACCTTTCATGTCGTCGGTGCAAACGATGTTAGTAGGGAAAAACACTTTGCAGTTGAATGATATAATGACGGTCTTGAAGGAGACTGAGAGGATGATGAGAGGAGATGGTGATGGTCTTCAAATACTTATAGCTGCAGGGAATGACGAAAGAGGGAGGAATTGCAGAAAGGGTGACCGTGGTGGAAGATCGAAATCTCGGCCGAGAGATATGAGTACTGTTGAGTGCTTTTATTGTAGAGAAATTGATCGCTACCCACAGTTCAAACAGGACTTGAAGAGTCTATAAGGAATAATGAAGGGTAAACATAAAGTTGATAATTCCTCAATTAATGTGGTTGAAGATTATAGTGAGGTTTTGGTGACTGCTGCTAATGATCTTGTTGAAGATCATTCTAGTTGGGTGTTAGATTTTGCTGTTGACGTGCATATTTGTAAAGATCGAGTTTGTTTTGACACTTTGCAGAAAGAAGAAAATTTTGACTACATCCATACTGCGAGCAAACAAAAGTTGAAGATCGAAGGCGTTTGAAGAGTTCGTCTGAAACTCTATAATGGGGTTGTCAAAACATTGCTGATGTGAAATTTGTGCCTACTGCAAAAGCTAATATAATTTCTTTGGTTGAATTGACATATCGTAGGTACAAGTATGTTGGTGATGAAGATTTATGCAAGGTGTTTAGAGGTGACAACTTGGTATTGCAAGGAAGAAAGAAGGAAAAAATATTTATTATTTGGATAGGTGTTCCCTTAATAGTGGAAGCAGCAGGACAAAGAAGACGAAGACTGCGAAGAGAGTTCAGTTTTCTGAAACTATCAAGATACGTGGGGATTTGGATAGAGTGAGGATTTGTTGGGATAACTCCTCAAATCCCACATCAAGTAAGAAAGGATTTAGAGTGAATCTTACATTGTCTAGGAGTGAGTTTGGTAAAAGTGTTTATCCCACATCACTTAGTGATAGGATGATAAATGTGTCTCACCTCTATAAGTAGACATTGAGGCCAAATTATTTTGTATCACAAATTCTAGGCTCACTAATTAGAGAGAGTGAGCTTGGGTTTGTGATAGTAGAAAAGGTTTTTATAATTTTGTCCGTCTA
The DNA here is from genome assembly GCA_948243855.1 of Flueggea neowawraea. Classification (NCBI taxonomy): domain Eukaryota; kingdom Viridiplantae; phylum Streptophyta; class Magnoliopsida; order Malpighiales; family Phyllanthaceae; genus Flueggea; species Flueggea neowawraea. Next base: position 19,062 of record CAODLS010220667.1, on the reverse strand, counting down.
AAAATTGTAATATTTATTTTAGTTGAGTTTGTGGTTGCAGGTCTATTGAAAGACCAAACCACGTTAAAAGTTTTGTGTGTTGTTCTCTTTTTTTCTATTATTATTTTATTGTGTGAGTTTATTTATGTGTTTGGACCCCAACATGCTTCACCTACTACAAGAGCAATTTTTTTGAATTTACTCTTCATCTTCATCATCTATTATATTTAAATTTAATGGTTAATGCAATTTACTTTTTGAATATACTCTTCACCATTAAATCAAAAAATAATGGATGGTGAGGATCATTGACGGAGCCAGAAATTCTCCCACGTTGGATCGGAATGTTTTGGTTCAAAAACTACTCAGCAGCACACAGTCAAAACTTCGTTTTGGTTCAGAAACTTCTCACTTGTAGTTCAGAAACAACCAAATTAAAATAAGTCCTCCATTAAGACAATCATATTGGTTTGAACAGTTTCAATTGACAGACTAGGACATTCACATGGTGTTATTATGCACTGCAGCGCTGGAATATCAAGGCACCAAAATTCAAATCGTGTTAGTCCCTGCATTTGCCGAAAGTACGAGGTAAAGACAATTCCTCTAGCCAAGCAACTAGCAGAACACAAAAGGGAAAATCAATGAAGCTTAGACAATCAATGATATTTGAGATGACATTTTCCAGTTTTTTGACAATATATTTTCATAATCTCAATTCCAGTAAATAGAAAAAGGGATAACATTCTTGCATAATCATAAAAGATAATTACTACTTCAAAAAAACATCAGAAGCTGTCATCTAATTCCTAACAGTTCCAAGCACAAATCTATAAACGTGCTGGCAATTATATTGCCTAGTGAAGCTTGCTAGTAATCTAACATAGCAGCTCTGCAAAAGAGCTCACTTTTTTTTTCGCGACAGATTTCCATGCATGTATTCATTCTAAAAAGGTAAAACTATGGGCTTAATATATAAAATTATCACCTAATCTGAAAGTGAACCGATTTTTTCTATCAATATCTCAATATACAATTTTCAATAAACCATTATAATAAAGTCCGTCAGCATTCTACCATGAATAAAACATCCAATTAACCAAAACAAGTCTATTATAACATACCAGTTCTGAACCAATAGGTAACTCATCTAACCTAACACTTGTCTAATCGTTATGCTCAAAAAAGGAAATCATTCTACAAATTCTAAGAACCCAAAAATGGCATTTACTTGCAATGTGAGAGAGAAACAAATCAATATGCAATAAGATAGTACCAAGTAAACTGTTAACAAATTCAGCGAGAAGGCTGATAAAAATACACTACCACAAAGGCTATTAAAAATACGGTACCAAGATTGTATTTCTGTTGCAAAGTCAATAAGATGGCATTTCGTCGAACATTATATGTGCATAAAGGGCAGTCTCAAAAGTTTCAACTTTGATGAAGAAATAGACAGCCACTAAGCAAAACCCAACACTTTAATCCCTCAATAAATCAGTAAAACCAAAAGAAGACCAAGAGAAAGCTGAAAAACCCACTGAAAATTAAACTGGTACTGAAGATTTGATGCTACCCCTTCAGCTAAACAAAACCAGAGTTGCAAATAGGGGGACGAAAGAGAGTTGCAGCAGGGGGTGGCGGATCATGGGGACCGAAGGGGGTATAGGGGTTCCCTCCACCGCCGGAAGGGTCGGCCGCCCACACTCGACCCCACTTGACTCCGCCCCTGGACTGAGGATGAAGAGTTAAGCAATATCAATAAGGGGACAAACAAGAAAGAATCCTTATTCCTTATAATATTCTCTCAATTTCATCGATGGACAACAACTTGGCCACAAAATAACATTAAGGATGTGGAGTTTACTCCAAGTCTACTATCGATTTTAGAAGCTTCTTTTCCAATTTGGATAAAGTTCAAAGTCCACGACGGCCGGTCAAAAGAGAGCCTAAATAAAAGATGTTGGTCTTGCAAATTTGCAATGCAACCAACACAAGACTTGCAGGAGCTTCCATGGATTAAAATGTCGGATTTGTCAACCTTGAAAGTTCCACTAATTATAATATAATTCAAAACTCCTCCACCAGGAACGGACTAAGTCATTACAAGTATATTATTCCATTATTTTTTTATTTAAAAAATGGTATATCATTCCAGTACAATCTCATATAAGACCATTTCAAATAATATTACATTTAAATGTTGGATTTGTCTACTAGACATAGGATTTGCCCACATTTTGAACATTTTTTAACTAAAAATACAGGCGGATCTCTAAATAAATCAGTGTTAATAATATGGTACACTTTGCCGTTTTTGCATGCTGTGATGTCTCACCAAACTTTTGCATAAGTTGGAAATGACAATTGAAGAGAGTTGGAAATGGCAATTAACGGCTACGAAAAATTATAAATTATTTGATGGTTCCAAGTCTCCAATAATACGTAGAAAGTGACTTAACCATTTCTAATTAAATTAAAATGGAAACGAAATTTGGGTTTGGCCATCAACCGTGGGGACGTGAATGTGACTTCTTTTTACAACATCCTTGCCGTAACACTCGGGGAAGGTTACTTCAATTAAGATCTTTATTGGTTTTTATCTTTATCCAAATCAAATTAGTATTTATTGTGTTTGTTTGGTCTTTATATGTGATCCTCTCACTTCCTTGCTCCTCAATTTACACAAGTGATGCAATACCAAAGCCATTACATCAGCCATGAGGTCTTTCTCGCTAAATTTACATATGTCGTATATAAATTAACCACTAACTTAGACATATCGTTATCTTCTTTGTCGAAGAGTAAATTATTCGATTTTTGTCTATAAAATCATCAAACAGGTTTGATTCGAACCACAAAAAAAAAAACCTTTAAAACGATTCTCAAATTTTGGTTATCTCGTGGTTAGTTAATTAATTAGTTAAGCTCAAGGGTGTGCGAAGATAAGAAGCAACTAAATTGACTAAGTTAAGGTTCAATCTGGTAGCACAACTAAAATTGAATCTAGATCAAGTTTGCAACATTCTTGTCTTGTTTTATTTGTTAACTAATATCAGAATTCTCACACATGAAACGGACCCTGGTACCGCGAAATTGTTAATTAAAATCAGTACTATTTTGGGTGATTGATTAGTTGCACAAAAAGGAGCAAAGCAGCAATATGATTTTTCTGCTGCTGGGGGTAATTAAGGAAACAAAAATATGTTTAATAAAAACACGTGTTGAGCAGAAGAAGCCTCCGCGTGATAATATGAACACGTTTCCTTGAGAAGCAATCAGTAGTAAAAGTATCGCTTCTATTCTAACTTCTCGTCAAACACTCGAAATGTCTAAAAATACCGCTGATATCTTCCTAGTAGAGTAGTTAGTTCCTATTTCTCACCTCAGGACAAGACACAGACACCTAGGCCATATAAAGAAGAGGCATACACAATTCACTTGAAGTCCCCAAATTAATAATCACCCTTCATTCGGCTAAAGCAACAACCACTGCCTCCTCTTCATTACCCCGCCACCGTTCAGCCCAATTACACCTAACCTAACCTGTTCATATTCCTCCTCATCCCCATTACAACAGTTTCCCTCTCTGTCTTCTTTATTGGAACCTGAATTGCAACTATTGTTGAGATGCAGGTAATTAGCGATTCCGTACAAGCCGAAGTCGCCGGAAAACTTGGGCAGGATCTCGCACTCAAACTAAACGTCACCGAACTCGAGACGGCTCCGGATGTTAGTCAGGAGAGAGAAGAGGTTAATGAAAACGACGACGCAGAGGAAGAAGACGAAGAAGATGAGGAGGAGGAGTTTAGTTTCGTTTGTACGAACCCCGACGGATCGCCGATATCTTCGGACGATATTTTCTGCAACGGACAGATCCGCCCGATGTTCCCGTTGTCCAACCCGAATCTTTTATTCGACGACGGAGATGTGAAGTCAGAGAGCTCTGACCCTTTCCGGCCGCCGTTGAAGAAGCTGCTAGTGGAGGAGCAGGCCTCGGCTTCCTCGTCGGAGGCGGAAGAGCCGGAAGGACCGTTCTGCGCGTGGAGGGGGAAAGCAATAGAGGCGTCGCCGGAGGTTTGTAAGAAGAGTAACTCCACGGGGTTCTCGAAGCTGTGGAGGTTCCGAGAATTGGTTCTTAGAAGCAATAGCGACTGACAAGACGCGTTTGTGTTTCTCAATAAACCAAATAACTCTACAGTCAAAAGTACCAAAACGACTACAAGTGTTACAACGGCAACGGCGACAGCCAACGAAACGGCGACCAAGAAAAAGGGGAAGAGTAAGGAAACGGTGTCGTCGTTTCAGAGGCATTACGGGAAGAATAGGGCTTTCAAGGAAGGGGAGAAACAGAAATCGTACTTGCCATATAGGCAGGATATATTTGGCTTTTTGACTAATGTAAATGGGTTAAGTAGGAATGTTCATCCTTTTTAGGTTGTTTTATTACAATTAGGCCTCTCTCTGTAGATTGGAGACTTCATATAATTTATTTATTATTTTGTTTTTTTATATGTAAATCGGTAGAACAGGGGTGGATTAATGACGGCAGGATTTTTGTAAAGGAGACTGTAATTTATTCATTAATTAACAGTCAATTTTAAGATTTTTTTGAAGAGATCAATTTTAAGATGTTGATCCACCTGCTTTGTTGTCTGTAATTGGACCCCAGGTCTAATCAAGTTTAGGTAAGATAATGAAGGTGTTAATTAATTGTAATGAGAGAGTTTTCTATCTCTAAGCTGAGGTCACGCACGGAAAAAGACGTGAAGTTGAAAGCCGAAACAGAGGTATTATTATAATGAGAATTTTTAAAAAAAAATTAATAATTTTTTTTAATAAATTAAATAATTAAGATTTAAATTAAATAATAATAATAATTATTTAATTTTTTATAAAATTAAATAATCGATTAAAATTAAATAATTGATCAAAATTAAGTAATTAATGACTAAATTAAATAACAACATCTAAAATTAAATAATTTTTAAAATTATAATTAAGTAATTATTTTTTTAAATTAAATAATTAAAAATAAAATTAAATAATTCGAGTCTTCAATAATTATTTTAAGAATTTCATTGTAATACCATCCTGAAACGAAGGATTGAAAAAGAGAGTAGCGGGAAATGCAACGACAAAGATTCTCTAATTCTCCAAAGAAAGGAAATTTCAAAGCTTTGGAGAGTTATAAGAGCATGTTTAATAATATTAAATAAATTTAAAAAATTAAAATATTATTTTATTTTTATTTATGTATTAATATTTTTTAAAATTTATATATTAAAAAATATATTAAACAATAAATATTTTATTAATATAATAGATAATAATATTTAAAAATAAATAATAATAAGTTAATTTAATTGAGTTATTATAGTTTTAAAAAAATTATTTTATTAATAAAATATTAAAAAATAATATAAATTAAATTAAATTTAAAATTTTAAAATAAATAATAAAATAAAATATTATATTTTGACGTGTTAAACAAAAGGTCAGAACACAAAAAGCTTGTAAAAGAGAGAAGTAAACTTTGATCAGCGCTCAGCACTGGTCCTTTCTTTTCTCTGTGTGGGAGATCAACTCATGAGATAGACAGAAACATTGAAGACAAAAGGTTCATATCAGAATAGAAAAGAGATGGCAACGTCTTCTCCTCTCATGGAAGCCCTACTCCAAAACCCTAACCCTAATTCCGACACTTCAAAGAAAAGCTTGAACGCACAAGCTAAGCCATATGTGACACTGGGTTCAAGTTTTTTCCCTCCCCCAGTTCCTCCTCAACTGTACCAAATACCACAACAGAACCATTCTCTTCTTCCACCGCCATTTGTGGTTTCTTATTGTCCTGGTTATGTTTATCATCAACCTTACCCGGTTCAAATGGTTTGTTACAATATTCTGAAGCAACCAATACCTGTTAGACCTATTTATCCCCAAGTTTCTTCCAAAGAAGGTGAGTGTTATAGTAGTACCCAAACACAGCCTTTGCCTCCCAAAATGTTGCGGCCATTTTTTCCTCGTTATGACTATGTAGAGAAAGATGTTGGGGCTGATAAGAATTGGTTGATTGCGAAGAACAGAAATGGTGACACTTTTTATGCTCCAAGATTCAGGGAAAAGAGTAGGTCTCTTGAGGGTTGTAAAGTTAAAAAGAAGAAATCTTTGGGTTCAAACAAGGGTATTGTGGGTGATGAGAGTGGTGGTTGTCATGGAAACAAGGTGATCGGCGTTGTTCATCTTTCTCCTGCGAAGACCAGTTTGATGATCAGAAATATCCCCAACAAGTTCGAGTAAGTCATTTCTTGTCTAAAACTGTTTCATTTTTACTGTTTTGACCATTAATTCGACTTGATGGCTAAGTTAATTTTGATGGTCGAAATGGATTAAGTTTGCGTAAATCTCCACAAGTTTTAAGTCCAACAAGTTTCATTTTCAGCAAGTTAATTTCGATGGCTGAAATGGGTTATAACTTATAAGTATTAATGCAGTGTAGCTTAATGTTACTAACTTTGAGCTTTTTAATTTGTCTTTTCTGAAGTTTTTGAATGATTGCGTTAATTATGTGGTTGAAAATAGTTTTTTTTGAATGATTATTGAAATTCGAGCATTAATTAAGATCTGGGTTCTCTCCTTTTGTCCTTGGAAATATCTGGGTTCATTTTATTATAAATGATTTTATTCATGTTGAGGTTGTTTAAGGCAAAAATCCCTCTGTTGCATCCGTCTGTGCCTTTCTGTAAAAGTTGAACAAAGAATAAGAAGTTACAATATTTTAGGCATTGTCTATGCCTACTTTTAATGTAACTGCTCCTGGTCGTTTCTTATTTTACAAAAGTTCAGAGCAATACAGTCAAACAGCCATTAATGCTGATTTTTCTTCCATGTTTGGCTCACATAAGTAACTGTGGTATGTAAAGAAAATGATTTAGGTTTTTGGCTCACCAGACATTTTGGAGTAGTACTTAGTTTAATTTGAGCATTGATTTGAGTTAATTTATTTTCATCAGAATGTCTTTTATAGTTGATTAATTTCCTCTGATGATTTCTTTGGTGGAGCAGAAGGCATTGTTTGTTGAAAATAATGGATAAGCATTGCCTCGAACAAAATATGGCTGCAAAGTTGCGTTGCGATCCCGTAAGGTCCAAATATGATTTTGTCTACTTGCCCATGGACTTCAAGTAATTATCCAACCATTACTTTTACAATTCTGTAACCTGATATTGTATTGACTAAACAGAAACTTGATAACGTGTTTTTTGTGTGTTAATAACCACGATCATTTTGTTTTGCTATGTGCTAGGACTGGGTTAAACCTTGGATATGCATTTGTGAATTTCACGAGTCAAATTGCAGCATCTAGGTTTCGAGATGACTTTCAAAAATTCAAGTGGGAAGTTCCAAACAACAAGAAAATATGTGAAGTTTCAAATGCGGTCATCCAGGTTATTACTGGTCTAGTTAATCGGTTTATGAACAACTCTTTTGATTAGTGGTCTAGTTAATTGTTTACATCTTACTGTGATTTTATTGATACCTAAATTGATTTATAGGCTATTTGTTCTTCTTGTTGCGTTCTCATTGATGAAATGTGCAGGGAAAAGATGCATTGAGAAATCATTTCAGAAACTCAGTTTTTCCATGCCACACAAATGACTACTTGCCGGTCGTATTTTCGCCTCCTCGGAATGGTTCGAACTGCTCGAGATTCGACCTTGTTGGACGAAGGTTGAATGTACCAAGATCTCTAACTAAATGACTTGATCAAGTAGTCATAGATGGTTAGTGCCTGTGTTGTATGCCTCTGTAGTATGCGAGTGTTGTCTATCCGAACTTAGGAAGTCTCTGTCGTGTTTTCATTCTTTCTCCCAAGTGATGATGACCAAGAACTTGGGTGAATTGGAAACATGATTTAGGATTTTGGGTTGTATATTGCAAGTTCAGCACTGTGTTTGGATCATGGTTAAGAATGGTATGGTATGCTATTGTAAACTTTAATCCATGTGTATTTGAATGCTATCGTATATTGTTATGTTGGGTTATTATCATAAACCACAAATCAAGATTTTAACACCCAATTCTGAGCTTTATACTCGAAACACATTTTTCTTTTTCAGTTGTCCTGTCAGCAGCTTCTTGTTAATGGATTTTTTGGCCAACTCAAGCCACGAACTCACTGCTGGTTATGTTAATTTCAAATTTCCTTTACTGGTTGATTTAACCCGTTAAGTGGCATGTCTTTATTGTTGTCCAAGTTATTAAAAATAATAACAGATTCCCTATGAATTTAAGTATAATATACATGCAAATTTGTGTTACTTAAAGGGGCATATTAGTTTATATATATATATATATATATATATATATATATCCGGTGCTTATTAGTAGCGTTGCAACTAAGCAGAGCCGCTCACGCGTTCAGCTCAAGAAAAGTTTATTCATAACTCGGCTCGATAATAAACGAGCTGAGTTTAAACAAATTTTTAAACTTGATTTAGTAAATGAGCCGATCTTAAATACTCAAATGCTCAGCTTGAAAGGTTCGGGAACATATTCATTTGTGTTCATGAACATGCTTGATGAATATGCTCGTGAATATGTTTGATTAAAACTTGTGAACAAACTCATTTGTAGGCTTGCAAACAAGTTTGATATTAAACTTGCGAAGAAGCTTGAATTTGAGCTCACTTATATAGAAATAAACATTAAATATTATGTATCTTTTGTTTTGCTTTTATATTATTAATATGTTAAATAAATAATTTTTATCGTTATGTTGAAAAATATGCAAGTAATTTTAAGTTTAATAATTTAACAATTTATTTAGTATATATAATTTGAACAACTCACTTAGAAAAAATAGTTTGCTAATATAATTCTTATAAATTGTAATTCCTAAAAATATTGTACAATATAAACATTCTTATAGTTTATATATAATATAATTTGTAAAATATTTTCATGTTAAAATGTGTGAACAACAATCACTTGCTATACGTTAAATTCTATAGTCTACACTTTCTTACCATATCCTAAATTCGATTAAAATATTATTGTCTATACGCCTTAAACAATATACCTTAGCCCTTATATACTATAAGTCTATACCCTAGACTATATGCTTTATATTACATACCGTAAATTTTATATCCTAAACTCGATTAACATACTTATAAGTTGTAATATATTATAATCTATACCCTAAACTTATACCTTGAACTATATACCTTATATTCTATATCTTAAACTCGATTAAACTTCTTGTAAGTTGTAATATACTATTGTTTATACTCTAAATGCTATACCCTAAACTATATATGTTATATATTATACCATAAACTTTATATTGTAAACTCGATTAAACTGCTTATAATGTCTATATATTATACCATAAACCCTAAACTAGTATGACATTAAGTAACATACACACTTAATGTTATTGTGTCTTGAGAGACATTAAGTAATCTAATACACACATGCTATTGTTTATTGAACATTAGTTCAAGTATTCTTAACTGCTTAAATATTTCAATTATAACTATAAAAAAATCTTTCAATTAACACAAACAAGTTTTGAAAAAATTAATATTCAAAGTACAATTATACAACTTATAAATAAAAATATCCATTATTATAAACTATATTATATATATATATATATATATATATTTGAGTTTTTAATCATTTAAAAAAAATTTGAACATATTGTTAATTTTTAAAAAATTCAAGTATAAACTATAAAGTCAATACTAGACATGGCCAAACCCAAACCAACCCTTCGAATCTTACTGAAATCGAACCGACAAAAACAAGCTAGCCCAGATTCGCTAAAAACCGTAACTAAAATCAGCCAGATTGAAACCGCTAAAAACAGAACAAGAACTGCCAGAAAATGGTTTTGTTCCGGCTTAATAAACTTAAAAATTGTTGAACTGATGGTTAAATACCGGTTCTAACTGATCGGTTAACTGTCGGTTCAAGCATATTTCAATAACATTATTACTTATATTTATCGAAATTTCACATGTATTTTTTTCATGTAAAATTAAATAGGCAATTTATATATTTAAATTTATATTATTAACATTTTTTATTAATTTATATTTTAAAAATCATTTGAACCATTGAACCAAAACTGCAAACCGAACCACACGAACTAGAACCGGCACTGCCCAAAACCAACCCTAGGCGGTTCGATTCTGGTTCAACCCCGTCCTTGAACAGGAACCAGCTATTCTAAACCGTGGCCATGTCTAGTCAATACTACGTAGTTTCACTCAAAACTATGTAGTATTGACTAAAAAATTTAAGAAAAAGACAGACATTGAGTTTGAAATAAAACACATAAACACACTCAAAACTGCTCTCACCCAAACAACCATAGCCGCAGCTACCCATCCTTCTCCGTCGACGGTCTTTTAAGCCACCACGCTCTCTGTCCGCCGCTCATCTCTCTCTCACACATTAAACACTAAGGTATTTGAGATTTTGGGTGAGAACAATTATTTGTTGTTTTCAGGAATTTGTAGTTGTTTTTTTTTTATGAAGAGAGGAATTTGTAGTTGTTCGTATATGTTTGTAGTTTTTTGAGTGGCACTAAACTGTTTAAGGATGTTTTACGCTGACTTTTATGTTATCGTTCTATGATACCAGGTTTCAATTGTGTGATAACCTCAATTCTCACGCGGGTGTTAATGGCAAGTTTAAATTAATGTAGGCACCTCCACGGATGCGGTTCAATTATATTCACCTTACAAAATTGAATATATTTTTTCCAATTTTTTATATAAAATATTTTAACAGAAGTTGATTAAATTGGCATTAAAATTTTTAAATGTTTATATAGGGTTTTGTTTGTCATAAAAGTTAATTAAGGGCTTGTTTGGTAATACTTGTCTTTGGCATCTAAATAGCATGTAACATCCAAAAATCAAAAGATGTTTATTTAGCAAGTAGGGCATGTTGGAGTAGCATATATTCCTAGCTATACCATTTAACATTATTTAATATTGAAAAATTTCATTTTCACCTTTAAATTATTAATAACTAAAATCACTTTCAAACTTTAATGACATTAAAATTGGAATTTCACTTAAATACATATAAACTAAAAAAAATTACATTATGTTATATGCTAAATTTTAAAAATGTTCTTGTGCCAAACAAGCTCTAAATTTGCTGAAAAAAATAAACTTTTTCTACTGGGAAAATTACAATATATGTCCTCTTAACTTTTTATTTTACAAAATGTAGCCCGCATCATTTTATTTTCAAAATAGTAACCATTCGTTTTGTTATTTAAAAAATAACTTTGTATATGGTTTGGATACATCCCAAATATATTTCTAAAAGTAACACATTGTTCACTTAAAAAAAAACACGTTATTATGTGTAAACTTTAGATAATCAATAGATACGGTCAAATGTGATGTTTTCCAAAAAAGTCGATTAATGAACATATATTTAATGAAATAAAATTCATTATTATCATAAAATAAAAATTTGAAGATGTGTCAAAATCTAGAAAAAAAAAATAGAAAAATGCTATAAACAATATGGTGAATAGTTGCCTTTTATTTTTCTTTATTATTATTTGCTTAAACTTAATTAATATAGATAGATTGAGATAGATAGATATATGATTATTATGTATATCGTTTTTTGCTGTAACTGCATATTGACACTTCCTAAATATTTATTTGGGTAATACTCACCCATAAGGTTTAGCCGAATTGATGTTGAGTTAAAATTAAATATAGACATAGAGGTGTGAGGAAGGATTATGCAACAATTGAGTTTAGATGAGGGTAGTAGTGAGATATAAAAATTCACAAGTGGCAGTAGTTCTGGATATGGGACTGGTGGAAACAATCTTCAATGGCAACCTCCAGAAAGTAATTGGCTGAAAGTAAATACTGATATGGCATGGTTTCAGGAACAAAATCTTGTGAGTATCCGTAGTGAGAAATTCGAGCGGGGATGTGGTTGCTGTCTTCACGAAGTGTCTACCGTATTTTGTGGAACCAAGTATTGCCGAGAGCATGTGTATTAGAGAGGTCTTGTGCTGGAGCAAAGAGCTTGGGGTGGAAAACATCATTGTTGCTTCGGATTCTCTCGTCGCGGTGGAGGCTATTAACTCTGCAATGGAAGACATTTCTTACTTTGGAGTGATTACTGCTGACTCCAGGGAGTTAGTGTCCAATTTTGATTCCATTAGAGTAGTGTTTTCTCATAGAATAACAAATTGGTTTGCGCATAAACCTGCAAGATTGGCAGTTGAATTGCCGAATTATTTTGTTTGGGGAGTCCTTTTGATTTTTATTTATCGTATGCGTTGTACGTAGCAAGTTCCATGGATGATTAATAAAATGTCATACTTGACACTCATACCATGCACATTGCGTAGCTATGCCATTAACATTGAAATACTGGTCAAGGTCACTCCCATATAGTTACCAATTTGGGCTTTTATTTACCGTCAGAATTATTTGACCAACCTGTTACTTGATTCAGGCAGACATGCAGAGGTGAGTTGCACCGTTTTGCGATATTGGTCGACAGATCCAAGGAAAGCGTGCTCCCCATATGCCCTATCTGCCTAACCAGTTTAAAATTGTCGTTATATATGAACTATCAAGAAAGTGGCATAACTGTGAATGAACAACCATTAGGGCAACTCCAATTATTATAACTAAAATAGATATGATTGTCCAATAATATCAGTATCTTATTAAAGTTATTTTTATTAAATTTTTATCCACAATAATTATATTTATTTTTATATTTAATATGAGACTCACAATTATCTTTTTCCTCAATTAATCTATTAATATTTTACAATCATAATAAATAAAAATATTAAACCTATTTTTATACTTTTATTTAAATTAGATTGTAATTTTAAGAATTATAATTTTAATTAATTTGGATGAATAATTTTAAAAATTATATTTTTTTAGAGAAAATAAGATGAAAAAACATAGTTGAGATTGATAAGAGAAAAAGAAAAAAATTAAAAGTAAATTATGTGTAAAAAATTATGAAATGGAATAAAATAAATATATATATATATAAATGAATAAAAGATGGAAAAAAAGAAAGGAATCATTTAAATAAAGGGACAGGACCAAATGTCCTGTCCATGGGGTCCACCTGATAGGCAGCAACAACTCCACAATGAGAGTGGCTGCTGACATGGAGCCAATAAACGGATGTTTATACCCCCATTGCAGCTGCTCTTAAGTACTCAAGGAAGGGCAATGAAGTTTTATGTGTACTGCTTGATCCATCTAGCATAGATGTGTTTAGAAATATCTTGTTTTAATTAAAAAGAAAAGGTGTGTTTTAATAATTCAAAATATATATCCTATATAACTATCAAAATTAATTTATTAATAAATTAATAAGAAAATTTATTGGCAAAGTTCGTCAGTCGAATTTATTAATTTTTCAATCAACTCGTGCATATACAGTATAACATCACCAAATGTGTTTGTAATAACTTTGAAATGATTCAAAACAAAAACTTTGAAGATGATATATATATATATATATATATATAGGGTCTACTGATTAATGGAATGGAATGGAAATTACAATTAGCAAAACCTTAATTAGAAAAATTATAGATTGAAAGTAGATTAAGACCGACATGATTAAAAATAGTTTAATATATTTTTCTAATAAAAAAATGTCATTTTAAAATCTAGTGTGTAATTCTTTTGATCTTTTAACAATATGTTTTTTAAAAATTGAGGATTTACATATACTACAAATTTTAAGTAACTTAACTAATATGACATATCAAGAAAAATAATCAAAAATGTATGAAATAAATTAATTATTTATTACATAATCAATATCATATTACAAAAAAGGTAATTGTTTGAATATATCAATAAAGAAAACAATTAATCTTAAATAAACAAAAACTTTACATTCATCTTTAATTAAATTTTTAACAATGTTAATCAAAATATACTTATTAAGACAATCAATTTGATTGTAAATTTATATAGATATTAACTTTATCCGCATATGTTTGTCTATTACTCTCTACTTGTTTATCCAAGCATTCAGATATTTTTTCATATTTTTATCATCTTATTGATTGAAAATCTTTTTTGTTAATAATATTGGTTATACTCGGGTTCTTTACTTATAGAATTTTCAAATAAAATTAATATTTTTTATTTTCTTTATTTTTTATTCATCCATTTATTTATTTTTTAAATTTTTTTGATCAATCAAACAATTTGATGAATATTATTTTTTCATTTCAATATTTTGTTATAATATTTCCAATAAAAAATATTTTTTATTGAATTTTTTTATATTACTTAAAAATATATAAATATTCTTTATTTGAATATATAAATCATTTGAACTAAAAAAACACAAAATTATAATTTATAAATTTTAATTCATAAATTTTTAACAAATAGTCTATTTATAAATTCGAATTTCTATAAATAACATAATAAATAATTTCATATTAAAATGTTGTGACACGTGACACGTTAATGTCTTACCAAATGTCACTTAGTTAGATTGACAAATGTTACAATATCATGAACATATTCTCTTTTATATTAATACTAGCACAACACCCGCACGATACTGCGAAAATTTTTAAGCGACTAAATTATATTATTAATTGAAATAAAAATATTTTTGACAGTTTAATGCATTTTTCTTATTGAGAATATAGATTTTAAAATATTTTTTCATTTAAAACTTTTTTTTAGATTTATATCAATTTCATTTCTTGTCACAAATGAAAGCCTCCAACCCACCTTTACTTTTGACTATGAAAAAATAATAGATTAAATTAGATTAAAACTGACATAACTGAAAATAATTTAATGCATTCTTTCAATAAAAATTTGTCATTTTAAACTATCGTGTATAATTCTTTTGATCTTTTTAACAATATTTTTTTAGAAATTGAGGGTTTACAAATACTCAAAAGTTTAAGTGACTTAACTAATACGACATGTAAAGAAAAATGGTAAAAAATATATGAAATAAATTAATCATTTATTGCATAATCAATAAAAATTCATATTGCAAAAAGGTAATTGTTTGAATATATCAATAAAGCAAACAATTGATCTTAAATATACCAAAATCTTGAATTCTTCTTTAATTGAATTTTTAACGATGTTAATCAAAATATATTTATGAAGACAATAAATTTGATTGTAAATTTATATAGATATTAACTTTATCTGCATACGTTTGTCTATTGCTATCTACTTGCTTGCCCAAAAATTTAGATTTTTTTTCATATTTTCTTCATCTTATTGGTTAAAAATCTTTTCTGTCAATAATATTGATTATATTCAGGTTCTTTACTTGTAGAATTTTCAAATAAACTTAATAGTTTTTGTTTTCTTTATTTTTTTCTTTGTCTATTTATTTATTTTTTAAATTTCTCTGATCAATTAAACAATTTGAGGGATATTATTTGGTCATTTCAATATTTTGTTATAATATTTCCAAAAAAAAATTATTCAAAAATTTTATATTACTTAAAAATATATAAATATTCTTTATTTGAACATATAAATCATTTGAACTAAAAAACACAAAATTATGGTTTATAAATTTCAATTCATAAATTTTTAACAAATAGTCTATTTATAAATTTTAATTTCTATAAATAACATAATAAATGTGTTCATATTAAAATGTTGTGACACATGACATGTTAATATTTTGTCAAATGTCATTTAGTTAGATTGACAAATATCACAATATCATGAATATATTCTCTTTTATATTACAGTTTGTCAAACATAAACAGTAAGAATAATGTATTACATATATTTTGTTCTTTGTAATGAATAGTGTAATTTTGTAATAGGTATATATTATCTATTATGTATTTTATTGTTCTTGGCATTGAAAACAGTGTGCGAGTTAGCAACGAACTTGGAGCAAGAAATCCGAAATCAGCGGCATTTTCGGTGGTAATTTTGACATCCATATCATTCATGATCTCTGTGATCGCTGCAATTATAGTACTTTCGTTGCGAAATGTCATCAGTTATGCCTTTACAAAAGGTGACACAGTGCCCGCCGCTGTATCGGATTTATCTCCTCTTCTGGCAATTACACTCATACTTAATGGAATTCAGCCTGTTTTGTCTGGTAAATTCAAATTCTCCGTTCTAGTACAACACATTTTCATTTCAGTTAGATTTTTATCTTTACGTTAATTAAACTCCCAGCCCCACAACACCAAACATATCATAGATGACTCCAGTATTATATTAAATTACAAATTTTTTGATGAATTAATAGATTACAAATATATTGGTAAGATTTTTAATTACTGGGTCGTCTTTATTATATTTCTAATTTCCGTGAAGTCATGTGTGAATTATGCATATAGGTGTGGTTGTTGGATGTGGATGGCAAGTTTTTGTTGCATATGTTAATGTGGGTTGCTATTACCTCGTGGGAATCCCAATAGGTGCAGTTCTTGGATTCTATTTCAAATTGGGTGTTAAGGTATGTTGTTCTAAAGCTTATAGCTAGCTTGCGTTATAAACTGTTATTAATCAAATTTTAGTGATTAATAAACTAATCTTTTTAGTTAATAAACTTGAGTTGAGTAGGCGTTTGTTACTAATGACCATCGGACGAAAATGTTTACGTCACAGTATTTGCCAACAGCGCTATACGTGAACATCCAACGTTCACAGCCAGGAAAAAAAACATCCAACGGTTTTAATTCTTTTCGAGTCAATTCGTATTTCATCTTTTTTTTTATGAATTGTATTTCGTTTATTTAATGGGTGAATTACACTTTATTGTAAAAAAAAAAACAATTCTTAAAAATGTCGCAACTTGAAACCATTCATAAAAATACCATCAAAAGTTAAATAAATATTTTAAATACCACTTTTTGGAAACTCACGAGAAATTGAGATATTTTTACTAAAAAAATACTTTTTGGGGTGAAATTGATTTCTCGCTAGAAATTGAGTTTTTAAAAATAATTCAAAAAAATATGATTTTTCCAAAGAACGTATGGAGGCATACAAAACATACACAATTGTGGACAACACTAGAAATACTATTTTTCAAAAAATGAAAAGTAGTCTAATTTTACTAAAGTACATTTTTTGTATTTACTCTATCAAGTATACAATGGTATACAAAATATATATATAAATGTCTACATAAATATACATTAGTATGCACAAGTGTATAACTTTGTACAATTTTTACGCAGGTGTATAACTATGAACAATTTTTTAGTGTACATAAGCGTACAAAGATATACAAGCATTTATGTTTTTATAGTGTACACAGGAGTACATTAGTGTATATTTACTATTTTTTTAAATGATTTTTTTGGTGTACATAGGTGTATAAGAAGCTTATAATATTTTCACACTGTTTTAATTGATATTAGCATTAAATCGTGTAATTATCAAACTCTAGGGACTAAATCAGTTGATATGTAATAAAATTTAAAAAATTAATTTCATTTCTTTTGAACAGACTTCTAATATCGAATTTATTGTAAAAATGGTCTTTTGTTATGCTATTGTACTTTAACATGTTGAAAGTAAATAGCAGCAGAGTTGCAATTTGGGTTATAAAACTGGTGATATGTTGATTTCATTTACAGGGAATATGGTCAGGGATGATTGGTGGCACTGCAATGCAAACCATAATTTTGATTTGGGTCACCTTTTGGACAGATTGGAACAAAGACGTGATTACAAACTTTCTACAGACAACATATATAATCATGATCTTTGCCATGATTCACATTGCAAAAATTGAACACGATTATTTATTCCAGGTTGAAGAATCTGTGAAAAGATTGGATAAGTGGGATGACAAAAAGGAAAATGCAACTCCAGACGAGTAATTGGACGAACCAAATATGATTTCACGATAGCAATCACCGTATGTCAACTCGGTTAGGCCGACTTTATAACGTTACATACTTGCTTATTTAGCTAGACTGACACTGCAAATATGGAGTATTTTGATAATGCAAGTTATAACTGCGAAATCAAAGGACTGCAAATTGATTGTCTGGATTTACATGCTTTCCAAATTGCCCGGCGCAACTTCGCACTTCTGTTACATCTCGATGTATACAACAAGAACTTAGTTTCTTCCTTATTTTATAATTATAAGGATCAAGTGTAATTTTCTTCAATGAAGAGCAAGTTTTGAGAAGCTCAAACTCACATTTGTATCCACAGAAGCCTCCAACATAAAACTCCTTCAAGCATGTATGAATCCACTCCAAACTGTCGTCCTCCATTTCTATTTCTTTATAATATTCGGGTCAGTCCACTGAAGTTAAAGGCTCCAACAACTGTAAATATAAATACATCATGTCAACGATAAGTTAAGGCTTGTGAGAGAGAAATAATGCCAACGATAACACATCATTTTGGCAATAATTCCAATTCAAAATCAAATCTTCACCACCTTATCGCTTGTTACAAAGCAATTGTAAATATAAATGAGGATTACATAGACAATCAAAATATGAACTAGCTAGAGTAGTTAATGTTTTTTTTCCCATTATCGGTATTGTCACCACCGAGGCACCGAGTACTATTTAGCAAAATCGATGTCAGGATAATAAATACTTATTTTTCAATAAGTAGAGCAAACATATAATAACGGATTTTAAACTATAACCAAGCATCGCCTATTGGTTTTATACCCGATTCATAACTAGAGAGTTTGTTGGTCCATTTGCTAGTTGGAGCTAAAATTCTGGAAATTATAAATGCTAAAATAGGAATAACACTGGATATTATTGGAAGTGCCTAGAAAATATCATATTCGTAATGCAAAAATGTAAATCATAATCATAATAACATATATAAATATAAGGATCTATGCAAAAAATTTTTGGACACTTTTATTCTTTTTTTTATTTATAATACTTGTAAGCCCTTTTGATAATTTTATCAAAATATCATAAATAGATTTAAAAATTAAATTAGTATTAAAATAGTTGTGATGGAGTCCATTATAATTACACCATTAACCTCCATATTATCCCACGTTTATCTAAATTTGAAACTGAT